>JAOVYX010017051.1:0-23109 GCA_035668315.1 Drosera spatulata | reverse complement strand
TTCATTTTCCATTTGCCCTTTGTTGTATAATATTTAAAATCGTTTATAATTTTTAATATATATATCAAACATAAAAATAAATATATATTTGAAATGTACACATCAATATCGACAAAACAAGACCAATACTGAATATAAAAATTATATTTTAAAAAAAAAATCTTCGTTGCAGAATAATTATAACGTATACGTATGTGATAGTTATCAATAATTTTTACTCGTATCTTCGAATTTGTATTGCATACATTCGATGCAAATATTTTGGCTTGCTTTACTCATTTGTCAATGAGGTCCCCTTCAATTGAAGTCCAAGAACATCGTGAAATAGCTATTGTCTATGTCGGAAATCACTTTATTCAATTATTTTTACATTCTCATTATCCTATACCTCCATTGAGGACTGATAGTTATGCAGTTCGTCTTGAACTGTGAAATGAAGTGATGAATATCAATCCATATGATAGACAATATTTTGGAGGAACGATTGAATATGATAAAGTTTGTATGTGCTTAAGTATTATTAATAAGTATTTATTTATAATGTGATGAAGTTTTTTTTATATTCAATATTGGTCTTATTTTGTAGATATTGATGTGTAGATTTCAAATATATATTTATTTTTAATGTTTGATATATATAAAAATTATAAACGATTTTAAATATTATAGAATAAAGGGCAAAATGAGAAATGAAAAAAGAAAAAAAAAAGAGTGGGGCCCAACGGGGGGTGTGGGTTTGGGGGGAGGGGAGGCGATTAGCAGCGCTCAATCAGAAGTCCCTTCCTGATGCGTTAAATTGTTTGCACCAAAAATAATAACTTGGTTAAAGGGCTAAAGTGCTAAAGTGTGGAAAAAAAGGGCTAAAGTGCCTTTAGCAATATTGGCTAAAGGAACTCACAAAAACACGATAATCGACGTCGTTTATCATCAACTATGGATATGGATGTTTTCATCTACATGTTTACATCGTGTTTGTAAAATTTGATAGTCATCAGTTACACGTACGTTCGGGAACGATATAACTTGTTTTAGGACTTTTTTAAACCGTTCATTCTAATGGTTTCTAGTTTATGGATTAGAGTATTGGAATAATTCCAACTTTTGTTATCATGTTTCAATGGAGTGGATGATCATATCTAAAGACCGGATTGGTGAGAAACGATGTTCATCATCGTGTTTAATGAGTGCATTTAGTTATGTTGGTTAAAATCACTTTATCCCCATCAAACCCTATATATATATTGAGGGAAGTGAGGCTACAATAATTGCTGTCAAAATAACCTGTAGCTCTCACATAGATTTAGTTTTTAAAATTTAGAAACTTTAACAAAAATCAAAAAATTATTTTTTGAATTTTGTTTTTTTGAACTTTGTGTGTGGGGTACAGTTATTGCAACCTCTTTATTCCCTTATATATTTATATAACATATCTGTTTTGACAAGTTTTAAAATATCAAATTGTTATATTATCTCCGTCAAATTTTGTCACAACTGTTATAATAATCCCTTGCAACTATATCAGTAAAGGTACTAATTTTGAAATCAAGTCAACCAAAATTCAACAGACATATAAATCTAACGTCACGTCAAATTGTTACATATAATTTGGAATGGAGGAAGTTTGCATTTCCTTTTTTGAATGAGAATGTAATGGTTGAGTTTACTTCTTTTATTGATTGATAATTGATAAAGTTTAACTACAACGTATGATTATAAATTTCTGTGAAAGACATCATATATGGAAATTCATTATATAATCATCAGAGTTCACTACAAATTTTTCTAAAAACAACTTAAATGTTCTGCAACACGAAATTTCGTCGCAATTTACAAGTGGGAAATATTGACCGCGACAATTTATTAGGGAGAAAAGTAACAGTTGAATTTAAACAAGTAAAAGACATCCAAGGATGAAGGAAAATGCGCATTTTTCCAGAGGGTGATCTCTCTCATGATGATACTTCTACTATTCTGGTCTAAACACGATGTAGTTTAAACAAATGATAGTACGTGAGTCGTGAGGGTCTTTATTTACTCTCAACTTGTTAGCACCTAGTCATCGCCCAGTCATTCTTCCCAACTTTTATGTTGTCGATGAGCTTGCAAGCTGCAGCCTTGCCATGACTACTTAGACATTCTAACTACTCCAGTAGCAAAAACAAAGTTCTGAATCTGAAAAACAGTACTCCATCGATCCTACGAGATGGTAATGATGAGAGTTGGTTTTCGAAGACACATAAACCTCCCCAATTTTAAATGTGAACAAATGAGTATATTAGATTTTCAAAACTTGATAATAACCCTTCCCATGACACATAACTCCCCGTAATTTTAAAAGAGAACAAAATAATGTACTACTTAATTTTCAATATTGGACAAAGAACCTCCCTTTATAACATATAATCCTCTTAATATTTATTAATGATACATAAAACTCTTCAAAATATAATATGTCATTTTTTTTCTATATATTTTAAGAAATAAATTTTCAACGATATTCTAAAAACAATTGTGAAATCCCTAATCTTTATTCATCTTTAATTTAATTAAAATATTTGGAAATAATTTTTTATAGACGAACTAAAAATTATTTTAAGTATTGATTTTGGTCAACGACTCACCCTCCAATGAATAGGTCAGGAGATTGAGTCCTAAGGAGTGTTCAACAGATTTTAAGAGAGGGGAAATCCCGTCGAATCTGACGAACTTACTGGTCCTCCAAGTTTGCGGCCACTCGATTGATTGAAGGATAATTCTTTCGAGATAATCTTTTAAAAAATATTATTGATGAACATTTCGATTTTTTTAGAAATAAAATTAGGAAACTTATTTGGATCCTGAAAAATTAATTCCTAAAATAATTTTTTAGCATGCAACTTTAAAAGTTCGATACATAAAACTTTTTTGGATCCTCAAAATTATTCCTAAAATAATATCTTGGAGGGAAAAGTGCAATTCAAACCCCCTAACTTATCACGTTTGGCATATTGACTCTCTCATCTTTAAAAAGCTGCACTTAAATCTTCTCTATTTAGGCGATAATGTGCAGAAGTTATTAAAATCATCAAAATTGACGGAAAGTGATTCCCAAATCCTAATTCTACATGTGCAATGTCATTTCTACCCCTAATGCCTATCCCTAACAACATCACCACCTCTACCTCCTTTTACCTTCTCCTCCTCCTTCCTCTCCTCCATCTTTGCCACCTCTCTCTCCAGTCTCCACCATCATACCATGACAATGAACCACATTGGAGTTAAGCCCAAGATCTCTTTCCCTTATAAGCCACGAGCTCCAAACATGCTCATCGACAAACTCAACAACCCCTTCCTAATAACCTTATCCACCCTATTCGATTCATCAAACCCTCAACTGTAAAACCCTCTTGTTTGCATAGAAAATAATTACAAGATCGAACGGTCGAGGATCATCAATCTCTTGATGATGATGATGACGGGGTTTTTTTGGTGATGACTAAGTCCAAGAGAGAGAATAACAACAACTTATGTATTGTATGTAAAATATGAAGTTGGGGGTCTATGACTTGGACCCCTCTATATTTATAGCTTTCATAAGATAATAGATATGTATATCTTCAGATAATTTTTGATAGAAAGATAATTACGAGAACATCTTACAAATCAGAATAAAGCTATCCTATGCTATAATCCTTATTCTTATAATTATCCCCTAAATTCCCTTATCTATCATCTAGATAATATCTTTATATTTATAATTACAAGATAACTATGATCATTATTTTTTATGGTCATTAGTACGTCCCTAACTTCTTGACAAGGTTGCTTCAAGTCAGATAAGGAGGTTGTATTCCGATGACCGGGTTACGTAGTTTTAGATAGGAAGTCTATTTCATTCTTCTCTTTTTATCCGAGTTAGTTATAATTGGATCATTTGAACTTACGTCTTTCCTTTATAATTCTTCGAGAGTCATCTCTAGAGCTCGGTTTTGACTTGTACGATAATTCGACTTTACTTTTCTCCTCTGAAATTTGTTTGTCTAGGGAATTCTTTTATTTGAAAATTAAATTTTCCCTCCAAATCTAGAATCCATCAGTCATCTTGGAAATGTGCATCGTTATCATCATGACACTTGACCTTTAATGATGATGAGTTATCGTCATCCAATTCCCCTTGAAATGATATTTTTGGTGTGTTAGAGGTCGGACACGTGGCTTGATCTGGGACCTCGATCTCCTTTTGATCGAACGTTTCTGAGTGATCCTACGTTTTCAATTTCCTCTGTTTCCTCCTCTACATATATTCATGCCACTACCTTCTCTCTTCTTCCTCTTTCTTTCTGTCTCCTATCTCTCTCTCCAAATAGTATCTCCGTTGTCGCCGCTAGTTCTTCGGTCCGACTTTGAGTTTGGTCCTTTAACCTTCTTTCCTCCAAATTCCTTCTTCGAAATTTTTCATCTCTTATATATAAATATGTCTTCTTGAAATCCTTCATCTTTTTCTGAGAACCCCTACGTAGACCCTTCAGGTCGCCCGAGTTCGCCGACGTGGAACCTTTGAACGTATTTTAGCCCTTCCATTGAAACATAATAACTAGCTTTTACAAGATGACCGAAGACGATCTTGATAGTATTAAGTTTTCTTTCGGCTTTTATCTGGGTTATAACTTGAAACTCCCAGGCCATCATCCCGTATGCTATGAGTTTTGATCTTATGAGCTTTCGATTTACCCTAATCTTTTTGAAGCCGTGTTTAATTTATCAATCCATGCTTTCCTTGCTTCTCTCTTTCGAACTCTAAATATGACCCCAAATATGTTTGTCCCAAATTCTATCCGAGTTTCTATTGGATTTTTTATGTATGCCAAGCAAGTCGGTATACTTATTCTTCATGTGTTACAGGATAAATTATCTCAAAATCGAAGGATGGTATTACTTTGCTGATTTGTCAGGGATCAAAGTGATAGATAAAATCCCTTACACTCTTAAGGGTTTTAAGTCTTTTTTCCCCTTGGTTACTTCTCCTCTACCCTGGATGATTCCAACTTTGTGGGCTACTGAAGTCAATCTAAACCCAGTCCAGGAGCGAGGTTGTACCCTACCGAAGAGAAAAACTTCAAGAAATTGAAGGCATACTTGAAAGAGAATGGTCCGATTGAGTTCTTCCATATGGTTAATACTAAGAGTTTACAGGATCATCAGTTTGGTATGTTTAGTTTTGATTTATTGTTTTTTCGAGCTCCGATGTGCCTGACTTGACCATCCTTATTTTTTTAGTTAGCCTTATCCCTCCAGACATGATACCTCGACTAGATCAATAAGTGTGCCGACTTGCACGGCAGTGACGCAAGGCCACTTCGTCCCTCCTGCCCCCCCCCCCCCGCCCCAAGCCTCGGCTGGTCCTCTGCCTTCAGCGGTTCCGGTGAACGAGCCAAGTCATGTGAATAAAGGGTTTCTGATATAAACTCTTCCGACGTTTTAAACTTCGAACTATCCCCTATACGTCAGCCGAAAAAATGGGCTCGGTCAAGCCCGCCTCACCAACCTGTATCTCTACTACGCTTTGACAAGCCGGTTGGGGTTGCGTCTTCTTGTCCGCAACCTGAAGATGGAGCTATATTTGAGGCTCCAGATGGTCCCGTCTATCTACCAAATTGGAGGATAGATAGTCAAGCATCAGTAAATTCATCCTTGCCCATTCGAACGACTTTCGATTGCTATCGTTCGATTGCTATAGATAGACAAGCCGAAGTCTCGTTTGATGCTGGAATCTTTATTGCTATCGTTCGAACGACTTTCATCCTTGCCCATTCGTCTGGAGGTCGTTGTTGATAACCGATGTCACCTGATGCCTTAGGTGAGCTTTAGTTCATCTTTTTCCTATCTTTTCTTCCGGTTTCAATCTTTGTTTCCTTATTTTATTTGCCTTTTTGTTCTCCTTCTAGATGGTCACCATCTATTTGGATCTCATCCGCAAGGCAGAGAGGTGATGCGTACATAAACACACATTGTTTTCTTACCTAAAGTTGCTTGTTTATGGAAATTTTATTATTACTATATGTCATTTTAGTTCTTTATTTTATTTAGAGCTTCGATACAACCATATTTCTTGTTTTTATCAGAGATATAAAGAGTTCGAAGCATTACTGATGATGAGCTGCTTGGAAGGAGTTTTGTAGCTATTTTCTAAAGTTTGTTGATGATCTCAAAGGATTCGGAACATATTTACTGTTTATTTGGAGTTAAAAGATGAAGTATGCTTATTTTCTGACACACACGGGCCGTGCAACATGTAGAAGCAAGATGCACTGAGCACGGCGTAGGAGAAGTGAGCACAGGGCGTGCATGAAGGACAAGGGCCATGCCAAGCACGCACGGGCCGTGCGGCCCCCTCAACCTACCATATCTTATCTTATTATTTTGAGAAAAATCAGTTATTTTTCATTTCCATATAAATACCCATGACAAAATATAAAGAGAGAGTTTTTACACTACTTTACATCAATTTTCCAGAGAGGAGAGCCGCCGATCCGATCCAAGACGATGATCTCCATGGACAACATCTATAGCTATGTCAAGGAAGTTTGAGATCTACACTACGCTACGTTTCACCATTGAAAGGATCTCGTTCTATCTTTGTTTAGAGCAAACTCTGTTGGTCTAGGTTTTGTATCTCCTTTCTTTATTCGTTGTGATTTGTAATTACTTTTTGTGATCGTTTTTTGAATTGTTGACTTCTCACTATTACGGTCGTAGCTCAGAATTTTAGAATGGCTTAGTAATTGTACCTTGATCGTGGATTTTATGAGACTTGTTTATTGAGCTTAATAACACCACCCAATTTTAATTTCATAGAAAATTATAAAGATCAGTTAAATTATTTTATAACGTAAATCTGTTCCCTATGGGTTCGACCTGTACTCATCGCTGGTACATAAATTAAATTATTCAGAACCAGTAGTATGGATATAAATTCTAATTTGCTATGCCTTGCGACGGGTGTTAATAAATTTTGGTGTCGTTGCTGGGGAACGGTGTACAAATTAATTTTTTTGATCTTTGTATTTTCTTCCTATCTTTTTTTTTTCTTTTCTTATTATTTTTGTGTATAGGAACTTTCTGAGCATAAAAGATTTATTACAACAGTCAAGAGCAAAGTTTAAAATGTAGTACCCGAATTACTCCGGTTGTGAATATTTTCGAAGTTTTAAGAGGGTGACATCAATACATAAATCACATCCTCAAAGAAAATTGTTGAGATTGTTCTTTTGGCTTTATCTAAATTGATTTTTATGATGGTTTATAATTATCGATCATATGGTATGCTGAATTTCCAATCTTACGATAATTCTTATTCTCAAACGTTAGATGAAATTGCAAAAATGATTCAAGAAATGAACAACAATATGAATAATAGACCATGCGAAAATTACTTATATGTGGAACATCAAACAAACAATTGTCCAACTTTTTCATCCTAGGGATATTTAAATCAAATGAGCATAGTATCACAATCATCACAACAACAATATGTATACAATGCTTATTATAACTCTTATAATGGTGGGTGGTTAGATCATCAAAATTATAAAGAGGGTTACCAAGCTTTCAATTATTTAATGCCAAATTATTTTTATGATACTTCAAGCAGTCACTCTTTAGACTTTTCACAAAGTCAATCCTCAAGATCATACACACAAGATTCAAATTCTATGTTTTTAGAAGAAATTCATGAAGGAACAAAGATTTTTGAAAAAGAAATGGAAGCCAATAGGCATAAATTGCAAAGTCAAATTGATCAACTCATATCGATCCTATTTTAAGTTGAAACTCCAATTCATACTTGTCCACGTAATGAAATTGATTAACTACAAGGCGAAGAAACTTTAATCATATTTAAAAGTGATGAAGAATTATCTAAAATGGAAGGTTCTAATCAAAATCAATTTGAGGATGACTCGGACGATGACTTTGATCTACCTTATGAATATTTTATTGAAAAGCATGGTGATAGAGTAGAAAATTGAAGATCAATGTGAATTTTCTATTGAAGGTGCAAGAGTTAATGTTTTGAAAAATTCATTGAATTCATGTCAAGAAATTGATCAAGAAGTCTCTGAGAAACAAATTCAAAATTTTCAAGTTCTATTGAGCATCAAGAAGAATCGATTTCTAGCATTGAATGTTTGAAAAACCAAGTCAATCAACTCACTCTTGAAACAAATATATTAAAAACTCTAATTTTCAATGAAATTGAAACTGAATTTGATAAGTCACTAAAACAAGCTAATTTAATGATATATGAAAATATTAAAGACTTAGTACAAGTTGAGTGTTTTGAACATAATGAAACACAAGATGAGTTGGAGAATGAAAAGGAAAGGCTCGTGCAGCAAAAACTTGGAGTGATACTCACTCGGAGCTAGAGTTTGATGAACTAAATAAAAAAATATTACGAACTTGACTATAAGGAATTTGATGAAGCAAACTTGAAATGAATATTGATGAAACTTATTTTGATGGTCAATCTATTACACTTAATGATTTTGCTGAATTGGAAAAATATTT
The DNA here is from genome assembly GCA_035668315.1 of Drosera spatulata. NCBI lineage: Eukaryota > Viridiplantae > Streptophyta > Magnoliopsida > Caryophyllales > Droseraceae > Drosera > Drosera spatulata. Next base: position 14,562 of record JAOVYX010017051.1, on the reverse strand, counting down.
GTATTCTTGTGATGAAGTTAAGCAAGATGAATCTAATTAGAAATGTCTAGTAATGAGAATAAAGAGTCGTTTGTTTTGGACATACCTATTAATGAATTTCAAAATGATCAATCTCATTCAAACTTTTCATTTGTTGAAAGTCTGCTCATTTTAGATGTTTTCATGTTCATAAGGATGACTTTGAGTTGTCATGTTTTATCTTATTTTCATATTTATCAAACTATTTTAGATTTTTTTTTAATAATGAATTATTTTAGAAATCTTATTTGGGCATTCATGTTAAATCATTTTGAGAAATTAAGATTTTTGAGAAATATCATATGTAAAATAAAGATGGTTTTAACTTGACTTCCGCACCATTTTAAATAACCTTCAAGAGTCGGACTGCAGGCTCTAAACCTAGCACTTCTTCGGAGGCAACCCAAGCTTTTATATTTTTCCTTAAGTTCAATGAGTTAGTTTAGTTTTTAGATTAGGTGTTTGTTTTATTTTTCATAAATTTGTGTGGGGGTATTTTATCTTCGAAAACTCTTTGAACAGTTCCTAAATGATATATTTTAAGTGTTTCAAATGAATTCTACACATGCCGGATTGTTTCAGAGCTTTTGGAAATAAAAAAATAAAAATAGAAACACTAAATCCTTACTATGAAAATTAATAAAATGAAATTTCTCGATATTTAACTCGATGCTTTGATGTGTTTTGTGAGGATGTATGCAGTATTGCAAATATGGTTTGTAGGTCATACCACATGCATATTGAATTGTTGTGGAGCAGGATTTGTGTTTTTGGAAGCAAGAACAACCATGTGAGTTTCTATTTAATATACTTGTCCTTATTTCTTTTTAATTCTTATTTTTAAACATTGAGGACAGTGTATGATTCTGGTTTTGGGGAGGAGAACGAAAAATTGGAGTTAAGTAGTATTCGAATGCTCTAAACTATGTCTGTATAATATTGTTATGTGAGTCCTTATTTATTATGTCAGTTATGTTGTTTGTTTTGTGTTGTATTATTTTTGTTGTGTTCTATTGAGATTAAAAAAAATTTAAAAAAATTATTAGAAAATATGTCAAAAAAATTTGTTTTGTGAAGAAATTTACATAAGAGTTTTTAGGAGGAATGCAAAATGTATTAACTCAAAATAAAGAAATGAGATAAGTGTCATACTAGAAATAAAGATGGCTTAAGTTGAAACCCAGCTCAATTGCATAGCGAAATTTCATCCAAAGTATTGCTAAGTTAGAATCGCTAACACTACACGTATGGGGGGAATAAATTAAGCATGGGATGTGAGGGCAACGATAAGATTTCCTTAAGCCAAGGCTAGCCGAGGTGACTAATTTGAAGAAATAACTGAGGGAGAAGGATTAAGCCTTGAAGTCAAAGTCTTATGCCAAATTCATCACGGAGGCTGAATTGAAAGAGGGGGACGACGCCCTCAACCATGTGAAGACCGACTTGATTTCTCTTTCTCAAGTCAAACACAAGCTTGCTTCAGATTTTGTGGCTCTTCAGTCTAACTTCGACCTTAAGCTTGCAGATGCTCTCAAGGCTAGCATTGACCTGGAAAGGATGAAGGCAGTTGCCGAGTTTAAGAAATCCAAAGAATTTGAGTCCGAGTACAACAGAGGCTATGACGAGAGAACCGAGAATGTCTTTCTCAAGATTGCACATCATCTCAGGAAGCACCCTGATTACAAAGCTATTGAACTGTCGATTTCTGATCTTTCAAGCTGTCCATCGGATTGGGATGGTTATCCGGGTCATGAGATCCCTGCCATGAAAGAAGCCAAGTTTGAGGTTCCAGTTGGCTAAGGCCCTTGTCGACGATGGAGCTAATGTCGAAGAAGGGGTTATTGCCGAGGACGAGGCTGCTGTCGAAGACGAGGTTGCTACCGAAGAGGCTAGCACTACTAAAGTTGCCAATGGTGGAGTTGTTACCTAGAAGGCTTAGCTTACCTTTAAGTTTGCAGTAGGCTTGACTTTGGAAAACACTTGTTGTAACTTATCGGTTTCACTTTGGTCTTTTATTAATTATCTTTCATTTTTCAGAATTCATTTTGCTTTAAGATTTGTCTTGCCCCCAGTTTTTGAGCACTTCTGAAGTCTCTAGATGAATAGGGGATCTCGTCCCAATTTTGAGTTGACGACCTTGTCTTAACTCTGAGTCAGGGATCTTGTTCTGATTTAAGGTCCTTTATTTGAGTTGGGGATCTTGTCCCAACTCTGAGTTGAGGATCTTGTCTCAACTCGAAGTCGGGAATCTTGTCCCGACTTAATGTTTTACTTAGGTTGGGGATCTTGTCCCAACCCTGAGTTGAGGATCTTGTCTCAACTCAAAATCGGGGATCTTGTCCCCACTGAAGAATTTTATTGACTTGGCGATCTTGTCTCAACTCTGAGTTGAGGATCTTGTCTCAACTCGAAGTCGAGGATCTTGTCCCGACTTAAGATTTTTAGTGTGTTGGGGATCTTTTCCCAACTCTGAGTTGATGATCTTTTCTCAACTTGAAGTTGGGGATCTTGTCCCGACTTAATGCTTTACTTTGGTTGGGGATCTTTTCCCAACCCTAAGTTGAGGATCTTGTCTCAACTCAAAATCGGGGATCTTGTCCCAACTTAAGAATTTTATTGAGTTGGAGATCTTGTCCCAACTCTAAGTTGAGAATCTTGTCTCAACTCAAAGTCAGGAATCTTGTCCCGACTTGTGTTTTACATAGGTTAGGGATCTTGTCCTAACCCTGAGTTGAGGATCTTGTCTCAACTCAAGTCTGGGATCTTGTCCCCATTTAAGAATTTACTTGGATTGGGGATCTTGTCCCAACTCTGAGTTGAGGATCTTGTCTCAACTTGAAGTCGAGGATCTTGTCTCAACTTAAGATTTTTAGTGTGTTGGGGATCTTATCCTAACTCTGAGTTGGGGATCTTGTCCCAACTCTAAGTTGTGGATCTTGTTTCAACTCGAAGTCGGGGATCTTATCCCAACTTAATGTTTTATTGAGTCGGGGATCTTGTCCCAACGTTGAGTTGAGGATCTTGTCTCAACTCGAAATCAGGGATCTTATCCCGACTTAAGGTTTTTAATTTGGGTTTGGGATCTTGTCTAAACCCTGAGTCGGGGATCTTGTCAAGACTTGAGACTTTTTGATTGAGTTGTAGGTCTTGTCCCAACTCTTTGTGACTTGAACTCCTGTAAGTTTTTCTGTAATATTGGCCAACTCTCAAAAGAAGAAACCGTTTGTTAATAAATCGAAAAGAGAGAAAGAAATTACATGAAGGAAAAACTCAAGGATAATAAAACCTCAAATCATCTGCATTAAGAGTTCGTTCGAGTTCCCCTCCATTTGGCTGAGTTAGCTTGAATACCCCTTAAGTTAGCTTCTAAGAATGAAATCTTTGAGTTGGAAGTCCCTGGGTTTTACCTTTGCATTTAAATATCCTTCCACCCTTTGTTGAAAAGCCTTTTGCCGAACTAAAGCCATTTCTGTGGATTCTTCAAGGAGATCGAGCTCTTCTCAGATTCTTCTTTGATTCTGATCTGCTGAATAATCAAAAACCAAGCTGGCGGTTCTAACACTTCTATCGGAACCATGGCTTCGACTCAGAAGGATAGACTAAAAGGGCTTTCTCACATTGACCTCTTTGGTATAGTTTGGTAGGACCATAGGACGGAGGGAAGTTCCTTGGCCCAAAGCCCTTTAGCTTTGTTTAGCCTTTTAGCTAGGGCATTCTTGATTTTCTTATTGATTGCTTCAGTCTAGTCATTAGTCTGCGGATGCTTGACCGACGGGAATTTTTTCTCTATCTTGAGTTATTTACAGAACTATGTGAATACATAGCTACTAAACTGAAGTTTGTTATCCAAGATAATAGTGTGAGGGATTTCACATCGGCAGATTATTGACTTCAACCCGAAGTCTTTAACTACTTCATCTATGAACTTTGCAACTACCTTGGCCTCGGCCCATTTTCTGAAATAATCCACTGCCACAATTACAAACTTCTTCTATGCTGGGGGAAATTGGGAAGGGATCAAGAATATCGATTCTCCATTGTGCGAATACCCTTGGGATCTCAATTGGTACGAGGTTCATGGTTTGCAAGTGTGGCAAGTTGATCATCCTTTAGCATCTATCACACCATTTTACAAAATCTTCTGCATCTTTTCTCATGCTTGGTCAATAATATCCTTGTCTCAAACATTTTAAGCCCATAGTTTGTGCCCCATGATGATTTCCGTAAATACCTTCATATACCTCGGCTATAACAAATTGTGCCCTTGTCAGACCTAGACATTTAAGAAGAGGTAAAGAGTAGGACCTTTTATATAAACAGTCATTCATCAACAAGAAATGTGGTGCCTTTCTCTTTACCTTCTGTGTCGACTTGTAATCTTGTGATATAACGCCATTTCGAAGATAGTGAACTATGTCATCCATCCATGATTATTCAAATTCAACCGAACTTACTAACTCTTTTGTTTTCTTTTTCGGATTCTGGACGATTTTGGTGTATAACCGACCGAATGGGATACATGTAATTCCTGGGTTTCTGCTATGCGTATCAGCTGTTCATTCTCCCCCCGAGGGATTTGTTGAATTTGGAATTCGGCGAATTCCTTGATAATGTCCATGGTAGCTTCCTTGCATCCTGAAAGTTCTTCTTCGAATTCACATCTCTCAAAGACCTATGCTGCAACTAACTGGGAATCTGAACAAACGTGTAATCGAGCTATCCCAAATGTTTTGTCCATGCTCAGTGGTGTTATAAGTGCTTCATACTTGGTCATATTGTTAGTAGCTTTAAAACGTAATTAGACCGAACATAGGAGTTCCCAACCATTTGGGGATCGGAGTAGGACCCTGGCTTCTGCTCCTTAGATAGATAAAGAGCCATCTATATATGCTGTCCAGACATCGTTCTCTCTCTTTTCTATGTCTTTATCTTTGGAAGGCTGTACACTAGGTTCAAACCTGCATTCAGCCAAGAAGTCAGGCAAGGCTTGAGCATTTATTACCGACCTGGATTTGTATGTGAAAGCAAATTCTCTTAGCTCCTCAATAGACCACATAATAAGTCTTCCTGAAGTCTCTGGTTTATGCAACATTTGTCGAAGTGGATGGTCAATTACTACTATGATTGGATGGGCATGAAAGTACGGTCGTAGTTTTCTAGCTACCATAATTAAGGCAAGGGCTACCTTCTCTATTCATGGGTATCTTGTCTTGACTCCATGCAACACTTTGCTAACAAAACAGACTACCTTCTGGACATTATCTTTAACTCGAGCAAGAACCCCGAAGACTGCCTTCTTGGATGAGGCTAAGTAAAGGTATAAGTTTCGCATTCAAGTGGTTTTGTTAGCAAAGCTATTTCCTTGAGGTACAACTTCAGTTGATCAAAATCTTTTTGACACTTTGGGCTCCATTCTAATGTTGAATTTGCTCCCCATAGAGCCTTGAAGAAAGGAAGAGTCCTTTCTGCCACCTCTGACATAAATCTTCCCAGCACTGCTAAGAATCTTATCAACTTTTGACTTCTTTCTTCGTTCTTGGAGGTCCTATCTTTATCACAACTTCTATCTTGGCCGGGTTGGCCTCTATGCCACGTTGTGCAATCATATATCCCAAATACTTTCCCAGTTGACACCGAAAGCGCACTTGGTCGGGTTCAGTTTCGAATTATACTTTCTTAGGAGAACAAAGGTTTCTGCCAAGTCGGTAGGGTGATCTCTAGTATTCACCGACTTGGTTAGCAAATCATCAACGTACACCTCCATTTTAGTCTTTAACAAAGGTTAGAAAACTTTGTTCACTAATCTTTGATAAGTTGACCTAGCGTTCTTCAAACCAAACGACATCATAACGTAACAATACGTACCTTGTTCGATTATGAAGGAAGTCTTTTCCTGGTCTTCTTTTGCCATGAAGATTTGGTTGTAACCAGAGAAAACATCCATGAATGATAGCAACTCATGGCCTTAGGTGGAGTCTACGAGCTGATCTATCCGAGGTAAAGGATAATAGTCTTTTGGACAAGCCTCATTAAGGTCAGTGAAGTCGACGCACATTCTCCACTTTCCGTTTGCTTTCTTTACCATCACTACGTTACCTAACCACTCCGGATAGTCCACTTCTCTAATGAAATTGGAGCTAAGGAGCTTATCAAGTTCTTCTGCAATAGCCTGATTTCTTTCCGGAGCAAAGCGTCTCTTCTTCTGTATGATAGGTTTCATAGTTGGATGAACAAAAAGTCGATGATCAATGACTTTTGGGTCTATACTTGGCATGTTTGAAGTCTGCCATGTGGAAACATCTGAACTCTTTCTGAGAAAGGTAACCAACTCGGTCCGAGTTGGATCTTGCAGCAAAGATCCGATCTTGATGCACTTGGAGTTATCTCCGGGTTTCAAAGGTATGTCTACTAATTCTTCTACCAATTCTCTTCCCTTGGATAAAGCTGTAGTTGCATTGTTTCTCTCAGGATCCTACCGAGTTGACTTTGTTTTCAGGTTGTCGGATAGCATTGTTGAGATTCTTTTTGGTTTCCCCTGATCTCTCCTTCCCGAAAGGGAGACAAGAACTAAATCATCATGTATTATATGCAATAATCATCTTTAGGTCCATGATGGAAGGTTGGCCTACAATCCCATTGTAAGCAGAGGGAAGATCCACAACTGTGAAGTCGGCCACCTAAGTTTGAATCTTTCGTGTGTTCTCATCCCTAACTGTTAAGGGAAGAGTGATGTGTCCCTTTGACAATATGGTACTTCTTGTGTAGCCGACTAGAGGAATTTTACAGGGTCATAAATCCTTCTTGGTTAAATCCATCCTTCTGATTGCGTTAAAGTAGATGATATCTGCTGACGATCCCGTATCGACTAATATTTTTTCTACATCGAAGTCTCCAATATGTAGGGTTTCAATCAACGGGTCTACATGTGGAAAGCTGATTCCTTTGTCATTTTTTGGTCCTAAACTCACCTCGTCTTCATACCGAGCTTTCTTGGGTTCAGGTATAATAGACTTCCTGCTCTTTGTGCCGACTTTCGATAAGGACAAACTTTCGATCGGGGAAAGCCCTTCCGTGATGATATTGATTCTTGGTCTTTGAGCTGGTTTTTGTTTGTCTCCACCCATTTAGGGAGAATGGTCTTGCTCTTTCGGTGGTGACCAACCTCGTTCTTTCCCTTGCGACCTTGGTTGTTTATGAATTTTTTCAGATACCCTTTTCTAATCAAGTCTTCAATTGTATCTTTGAGATGTCGATATTCATCCGTATTATTTCCGTGTTCGCGATGATACATGAAGTATCGATTCATGTCCTTTCTTCCATTTCCAAACCTCAACTTCTTGGGAAGTTTTCTTCTCATGCAGCTTATAATATTTCACTTTTTAAGGCGTTGAGGGGGGTACATGCTGCGTAGATCATTCCTGACTTTTTTCCTTCTTTGCCCCTGTTTCGTCTTGGAGGTAACCTTCTTTTGAATCACCAAGGTTCGTCTTGCTCGTTTAGATCAGGACGAGGCATGAGCCAACTCTTTATTCTTTTAGGTCAATCTTGTGCAGGTAAAGCAACTTCGTTTCCCTCATGTTTGTTTAATTCTTCCATCAAATCTCCGTATTTCCATGGTGACTTCAGGTTTAACTGATAAAATAGATCGAAACTTTCCAATCCAACGATGAGTCCGTTGGCTTATTGTTCTTGCCTTACTTTTTCGACTTTAACAGCAGGAAAATTAAATCTTTTGACGTAATCGAAAAGTTACTCACTTGGTTTTTGAGAAAGTTAACACAGATGATTTAAGGTGACCTTCATTCCTTGGCTACTGACAAAGTGTTTAGTGATCATCCTTGTGAAATCCGAGAGCGAATCTATATAAGCCGGTGGAAGTGAACCATACTAAGCTCAGGCTGCATCTTTGAAAGTTGTGGGAAATGCTTTGCATATAATGACCTCGTTAGCTCCATAGATATCCATGATAGATTCGTAGTTCTGAACATGAGAAAATAAGGGTCGGTGGTTCCATCATATATCTCTAGTTGTTGCACCTTGAAACGACCTGGCGGTGTTCCTCGGGGTATTCTCTCGGAAAAAGGAGAGATTTTTCTCATCTCGGCCTTTCCTTTAGACGAGTTTCCCATCTTATTTTGTATTAGTTGCTCGATTGCTTTTCATAATATCTCGATCTGTCGCTAGCCTTAGATTATCTGACTTGACTTTTGCCTCGTCCATAGCTATCCGGCTTATCGATCTCTCAATTCTGGTCCTTGCATCTTTTTCTCTTTTGAGTTCTAGATCTATTGAGCTATGTTTGAAAGTTTTCCTGAATGAGTTTTACTTGTTGTAGGATTGTCTATTGGAAATTCTTTCCTTCCAAGTCCGAGTTGATAATCAAAAGAAGATTGATTCTCAACTATTACCTTTTTTATGGTCTCTTCTATTGACTTCTACATCTCCTTCTTGGAATTCTCAAACAAGGATAGGACTCTTGGAGCTATTTGTTATATTCAGGCAATTGGAAGTTGATCTCAAAATCGAGAATCGTTGGGAGTTGAACTATCGCCCCCTCCCATGGTCAGTCCGTTGCCTAGACCGTTAGGCTCTAAACTTTGGGGATCATTCTCCCTTAGGTTATTGTTTTGACTCAGAGTCTTTCGTGTCATCTTATTGGAGGGTCCTACGGTGGACGTCAAACTGTTTGAATAGAAAACAGTTACAAGATCGAACGGTCAAGGATCGATGATCTCTTGATGATGATGATGATGATGATGATGGGGCCGTTTGACAATGACTAGGACCAAGAGAGAGAATAACAACAACTTATATTTTGTACGTGGAATTTGAAGTTAGGGGGTCTATACCTTAGACCTCTCTATATTTATAGGTTTTACAAGATAATAGATATCTATATCTTCAGATAATTATAGCTAGGAAGATAATTAGGGGAGTATCTTAGAGATCAAAATAAAGCTATCTTATGCTAAAATCCTTATTCTCATAAATATGCCTTAAATCCCCTTATTTGTCATCTAGATAATATCCTTATATTTATAATTATAAGATAATTATGATCATTATTTTTGGTGGTCATCATGTCTCTATCTCATCTCTTCGATTTCGATCCGAGTCCGATTTGGGGTTTAATTTTTCGTGATACAGGTCTCTTCAAGGTCGAATTGGGGATTCGAGGTTAATTTTCGGGGGATTTGGGTTCGATATATGGAATTTCCATTTTTTGAGTTTGAGGAGTTAGGGGAAAATTCTTGGGTTTGGGAATAGGTGGTGGTGAAAATGGAGAGAGGTTGAAGCGTGGGGTTGTCAGATGAGGTTTGTTTAATAAGCCATCGAGCTTTGATTTGCAACGTTCATTCAATTCCTTCACTGAAGAATCAAAAATCAATGATTGTTTCTTAATTCGACGTTAAATGTAACAAATTTATTCAAAAGAAATTAATGACATTAATGTTGCATGTTCAAGTTGGAATTGTTACAAATTTGCAATTAAGTGATTAAGGGTGAAAATTGAGATTGATAAATTTTCAATGTATGAAGGAATCCAAAATGAAATTATTGAAATTTAGGGCAATGTTTGATAGATTTGATAGCGGGAAGCTGCAACGATGATTTTTGCAAATTCGATTTTTGGTTAGGGGTAATGTAGACCTTTTCTTTAAGATTTAATGGTGTTAGCAACAAAAGGATACAAGAGGATTTGAGTGCAGGTTTTTAAAGATGATGTGGTCGAAAGACAAAATAGGCATAGATCAAGATGCCAAAATGCACTTTTCCCTATTTTGGAGTAATATATATATTACATAAACATTAAGGTTCCTATATGTCACAAAGGAGGGGGTGTTGTCCAATAATGAAAACCTATTACATTAATTTTTTGGCTTCTAAAACTAAGAAGGGTTATGTGTAAACAAAGGGGGATTATTTGTCTACTTTTGAAAACTTACCTAGTATACTCATTGTCCACTTTCAAACCTCTGATAGTCATTGTCATTTTCCTTGATTCTGGATCACTAGATGATCAAGCCACTGATCGATAGATTTTGAAGGTCAATGATTGACATGGTATTAGAGGTTTGATTGATTGTTTTGATTTCGTCTTTCATTTAGTTTGAAGATCTATGATGAGGCCAACCGACAATCCAACTGATGCTTCATCAAATAGAATACCGACTGGAACCCTAATCAATCAATCGGATCATGAGCTGTAGCGTAATCATTCTAGTTATATGAATTATACACTGATGAACAAGCTCTTTGCTGGTGACGATTATGGTCATTGGAGAAGAGTTATGAAGGTCTCCTTGCTTGCCAAGAACAAATTGGGATTTGTAAAAGGGATAACGAAGAAGCCTGTGAGAGATATAACAATATAGTAATTTCTTGGCTATTGCACTCTTTGATGAATGACATAGCAGAAAATGTAGTGTATAATGAGAGTGACTGTGATATTTAGGATGAGCTTGTATAGAGATTTGGGCAGCCCAATGAGGCAAGGATATTTCAAATACAAACGGATTTATCACAGATTTCACAGGACGGTTTCTCGGTGCATGTCTGCATATTTAACAAAGATCAATAGGCTTTGGAATGAATATGCCTCATAGTTGTTCCACTATGAATATGCCTCATAAGCACATTATTTAAGGCTTTAGTTAGTTCTACATAGTTGTTCTAAGGTAAAGCACCATAGATTGCCATTTCTAGCTGCTCAATAAAGTATGACAGGATACTCGAATTATTAAACACTAACATATAAGCAGCTTATCAACATGAAATTTAGCAGGACTATAAATATTTCCCTAAGAATTGTGGATTGCTTTTCAAGAGGAACCTGAATGCATTTGATGTCAAATAAAAACAATGCATTCCCCCTACTTAAATCATTCCTCATTTTTGTAAAGAATCACTTTGACAAACCATTATGAAAGTACCTTACTGGATTTGATGAATCAAAGGATTACTAACATGTACGATCAAATGTGCTTAAAGTAAATAAGTACTCTGTCAGATACTGGGTATCAGACTGTCACAATCAGAATGGTAAAAACTCTTGATAGAACATCTGTTTTTAGGTCAGATAAGTCTTCACTAGAAGCTCTGGACAAAACAGGTGCTTTGGCACATATAAGTCTTGTAAGTTTTATGGAGATCATGTCTGAGACAGTGAAGTTATGAGTATCAGCTGAGTTGTGATCAGATCAGTTCTCAGAGTAGTTCAAGAAGGTCAACAAACTATCAGTAACAGATCAGATGGGTTGAATCAGACTTCTGAAAGATATTTACTCAGACGTTTATCTGCTATTAAAGACTCTGTTAAACTTAAAGAAGACACGTCATATGACTTCTTGAAAAAGGAATTGGAGGTTGATTGGAGAGCAAGCCTCAAGCCTCGACCTATATAAGGCACAGAAGTACAGAGAGAAAGCAACGGAAGAATTCAATTCTATATTCACACCTTTGAATAGAAGCGCTCAAAGTTTCTCTCTCTCCTCATTAAGAAAACTTTCAAGCCTTCATCAAGAGTCAGTTTTCTCGGGAACATCATGGTCAAGACGTTGATTGGTGCAAGTCTTCTTACTGTGTGAGTGTGTTCCTTTTAACAATTTGTTGAGATTGATTGGTGGATCCTGCGGGGATCATTTGAAGATAGAATTATTGAAATCTGATTGTGTGTAAAGGTTGTTGAGTGATCTTGGAAACTCAATCTGTTGAACTGTGATCCGAGATGATCTAGTGGATTTCCTTCTTGGTTAGTAAACTGCTAACAAGAAGAAGAGTGGATTAAATTCAAATCAGTTAATTAACACTGATTTGAGTTTGAACCACTATAAATTATGTGTTCTTCATTTATGCTTTTATCCTCATTGATTCAATCATTGTTAACTCATTAGTCTGATCGAAATCAAGATTCTGTTGACTAGAATCTTGATTAATCACTATTTGATCATTGATCTGATAGGGTAAAGTGTACATCCCACTATTATCTATTTTAGAGTTGAGTTGGACAAAGATCCTTGATCGAATATCATCTTTAGATCAGTAAATTGTTTGGTTGTTTAATTGTTGATAAGTTTATATATTAAACATCATCTGTTGGATACTTAGTCAGACTGGTTAATTGAGATCAAATCTGCTTATCTAATCTGATTCGCACAGATTATCGTTTTTCTAATCAAAGAAATTCTTAGAACAACCTATCAACCCCTCCCCCCTCTAGTTTGTTCCTGATACAATCACCAAATTTCATCTGTTATCAGAGCAATTCTTTACGTATTACTGTGAAGAGATCCTGGTTGTGATTGTTTTGTGGATACTGTGCGCTTTCAATATGACTAACAATAATTTGAGTTTGAAACCTCCAATGTGCAACTTTGAGAAATTTGGCAATTGAAAGGTTAGAATGATGATATTCTTGGACGCTGTAGATGAGGCCCTCTATGAGACGATTCTCAACGGACCTCATGTTCCAAGGAAGGTTGAGTCTGCCACTTCCAAAGTCCTGGTGGATGTGCGCAAATATGAGTGGACAGAGGATGATAAGAAGATGGTCGCAATAGATAAGAAGGCCATGAACATTCTATTTCATGCTCTTGACGAAGATTTGTTCGAGCATGTGGTCCATTATACTTCTGATAAAAAAGTTTGGGATGCCTTGGTAGTCAAGAATGAAGGAACTAATGATGTTCGTAAAAACAAACTGTCTATATTGGTGCAACAATATGAACTGTTTATGTACAAGTCTGGTGAGACACTGACTAACATCTTTTAGAGGTTCAACATACTGTTAAACTCTCTCAAGACTTATGGAAAAGTGTATAATAAGGAGGATTCCAATCTGAAGTTTATTCAGGCTCTATCGAATAGTTTCGATTTCAAGACTACTGCCGTTAGAGAGGCAAAGGATCTGTCAATGATGACTCTACAAGATCTGTATTATGATCTATTGACTTATCAACTGGAAATAGATCAGAAATGCTCTCAGACTGCTCCGAAAGCTACAATAGCGTAGAAGGCCTCTCAAAGTCAACCTGTGATCAGAAATGATGATGAGTCTGATGAATCAGATGAGGAGGACAAAATGGTCTCTTTTATTACCAAGTGCTTGGGAAAATTCATTAGAAAAGGAATCAGGACATATGAAAATCAGGCAACTAGGAAGAAGGAATCCAAGGAAGCTTGCTTCAATTTTGATAAGACTGGTCATTTCATGGCAGACTGTCCTAGATCTAAGCACAATAAAAAGACCTCTGCTCAAAGGCCAAAGAAGGCCTCAATAGACAATAAAGCAGAGAAGGATAATAAGAGGAAGAAGTCAGAGGCAATGATAGCAGACATGACATGGAGTGACACTATATCATTTGATTTAGAATCAGATGATGAACAAGTATGTCTGATGGTTAAGAAGGAATTCAACATAAGTGAGGTATATGACTTCTCTGATACTTCTATTACTATGTCCGACTTGAGTGAGTTGGTCAAAGATTTATCCAAGGAGCGTCTAAACTTCTCTAAAATACATAAAAGCCTTTGTGCTGAACACGAGATACTTCTTTTAGAGAGAGATGATTTTACTGAGTCTGGTGAGGGTACTCAGAGTACCCTTAATCTGCGGAAGGCAGAAGTAGACAAGTTGAAAGGTGATGTGTGCATAAACACACATCATATTCTTTACTCTAAATGTTTGTTTTATGCCTCATGTATTACCTATTTTATGTTTTTAGCATTTTTTTATCTTGAAATGTTGGTACTGCTGCGTTTTTATGTTTTTTGGCAGATTGGCATGGAATTTGAAACAAAATGGAGAAAGATGAAGAAGATAGACAAGTCATGAGCTCAAAGGCTAAAATTCACAAGTTTATCGTTGTTTCATGTGTTTCGGGAGCCAATGCAACAAAGTTTCACATCAATATGTTAGCTTAGCATGTTTAGAAGTGTTGTATAAATTTTTAGAATTTTTGGACATCGTTTAGTATTTTTCGTATTAGTTTTAGGTGATCAGCACATATGTCGCGGGCAAGCAGGTGTGTCGCGGGCGCGATACATGTGTCACGGATACGACGCTCACTTTCAGCGAAATTCCAGATTTTTAACCTGTCGCGGACGTGACACTTGCTGGGTCGCAGCCGCGACTGTCTTCCAATTGCGGAACATTAATTTTCAGTAATCGGATCGTTTCGCCTTTGATCATTTCGTATAAATACATGTTGTTATGGTTCTTCTCAGCATGGATTGAGCACAGAAATGGCAGAGGCGATTAGAGGAGGTGGAGATGCGAAGAGGGGAAGCTTTGGAGGGTTTTCATCAAGGTTTTCAAGGAAAATTGATCCGCAATTGATTTTTTAGCATTGGACATCAGTTTGGAATGTGATTTGTGCTGTAAAACCTTCATTCTCAGTTATTCATTCTCTGCAGAATGTCTGTTTTTGATGCTGTGATTCATTTCATGCTTTGTTTGATGCATACGCGTGAGTAGATCATAAGTAGGGATGCGTTGATGAACTTTGATGACCTTAGATCATGAGATGAAGCATTTATGATTAA
>JAOVYX010017050.1:0-23113 GCA_035668315.1 Drosera spatulata | reverse complement strand
TCCACTCTCCCACGGATAAGCAAATGGATTAAAACATTACCCAGGATACCCAGGCAATGCTGTAGAGCAAAACCTGCCACAAAACAACAATGAATAAAAGAAACCATGTGAAAACTATCAGCTCTACAATGAGGATATATAGGCATGAGTGAAATGTCTATAAGTAGCATCCTTACATGTACACAGGCAAAGAAACACCCAATTGACAACAGTCTCTCCTCGCCCAAAGCCGGAACCATTAGAGGCATTAGCAGCAACTGGGAGACATCATCAGATTTCAAATAAACCAGATTTTTGTAGATACAGATAAGGAGATATCTCTGGTAGAAACAGAAAAAAAAAGAAAAAAGAAAAAAAAGGAGCAGAAACAAAAAGATCGCTGCGGAAAACTAACCTGTGAGGCTATTCCTGCAATACCCGCAATCGCCATGAGGTAAGCATACTGATCTTTGTTGAAATGAAACACGGCTTTAAGATTGAACTGTACAGAAGAATAATTCCAATTGTAGAAATCAGACTAAATTGCTTGAACAAGAAACACGAAACTAAACTTCACATAGATGGTGCATTTACAAATCAACACCGGAATCAGAAAATCGAGTAGTCCATTTTGACTTCAACTATGCCAACTCAAGGAAGTAGGATAAACATGCCCAGAGCTAGTTTTTCATAATGTGTAAAGAGGAAGAAGAACATTTACCATCAATGAAGTTTGAAGCCCGACCTCTCCGAGATGACTCAAGAAGGCAACGACAGCAACATGTGTAAATACTGATCTGGAGAATACGTCACAATTGAAATCAAGACCTTCATAAACAACAAACGTGTACTGCTTCATAGGCTGAACAAATCAGAACGAAGCCATTTGGGCTAGTTTAAGATCAAGTGAAGGTTCAAGAACCATAGATGACACGTCACACCTAATCATAGTAGTAATTCAGGATATGTCCAAATTAACGTGATAGTGCACACTCAAACTTTGGACACAGATTGCAAGACATTTTCACACTATTATACTCTTCAAAATCAGAAAGACACATGCTGAACATTTCCTCCTGTGTTGAGAGAAAGTTGGATCAACATTGCTTCTCACGATCTCATCTGAGTGTCTCACGATAGTTTCAGTAACGATATCGACTGCATGTTAAAAAGTAAAATAAAAATCAACGTCCTCTTTATTCCGGAATTCTTGAATAGGGAACAGGAGTCTTCAACATACATTTTGAATAGTGACGAATGATGCAATAGTTGTGTTCATCAAAAATAAAATACAATAATACTTGTAATTTATGTGGGACAACATATTATCGAGAATTCTTATTTCGAAAAAACGGATATATGACATGTCACACATAGTTTAGTTGTGTCAAGTTAAAATCAACCCTTAAAACTAACGGAAAATGATTGGTGCTGCAGAGGATGGTTAATTAGGTGTTGCAAGTGATCACACCTGTTGATTTTCATTGTATTATTCAGGAAGATTTTGTTTTTAAATTGTTGGAAAAAGCGTAAGATAGAAGAATCAGCAGCTCGACCTCAGGAGAGATAAGGGGAAGGGCTTAGAAGTCAGCAGATTATAAACAGTAAAAAAATCAACAGATAAGACCTAATCGCAATGTCTACATAACTGTCTTTTATAATATAATTATTTTCCCATAAAATTAAAAGATGGGTCATCACTTTTAATTTTTTATTATTGATTTTAATTAGATATATTTATATATGTCATGACATATTCGTCAAATCCAAACCCTAAAACCCTAACAAAACCTATTCATTCCAACACAAATTAACAATTCAGAGAACAAACCTCCCATTGAGCAATGCCACCAAATCGTCCACATCAATCCACCTCTTCCACACCTTCTCCTCCCTCACCTTCTCCTCTTCCTCTTCACCCTCTTTCTCCAACAACTTCTCCTTCTCCTTCTCCGTCTCCCTCGCCGCCGCGGCCACCGACTCCGGCAAGAGGACTCTCATGTAAAACAGCGCGATCACGGCCATTGCAGCGGAGACCCGGAAAGTGGAGGCGATGGAGAGGAATCGGGTTGAGAATGTGCCGCAGACGAATGCGCATGATATGATCCCCGACAGGATCGCGAATGCTGAGGCTCTTCTACCCACATCGACTGTGTCTGCCTGCGAGAAAACAGCGAATGAGAGTGTATTTGATGGAAAGGGATTGGGGCTCGGAGATGTACTAGTTTGGGCCCGGAGAGGTTGGGCTTCGTATTCTGACAGTCGACTCAGCCAGGCCCGGCCCAGTTTCAATTTTTGTTTATATGAGTGATTTTGTATGTTCATTGAGTCCACAAAATGTGCAGTGAACAAGTACATTAGCCTTTCCACCAAAAAAAAAAAAAAAAAAGTACGTTCGCACATCGTATAAAAAATGTCACGAGTTCATATTACGGTATGTTTTGATATTATATCGAGGAATTAATTTTATCAAAAAATCAAAATTATTGATAGAATTTCCATTATTGGTATTAACGGTAGATAAGTCGTGCCACTACACTTGCAAGGCAATTTCACGAATTGACGAGGGTGTTCCAACAAATAGTCAATGTTCTCCCTCCTTTTTCGACTTTTTTAGATCATTTGTAACAGTTTTCATATCCCAATCCTTATAATAAGGTGTTATAATATCATTTTTTTTTACAATGATCCAATTTTTGACTTACACCCAACAGATTGCTTATCTTGATTTCCTAAATATATTTTCTAATGTATATTTTTATTTAATTTTTTTTTTCATATTCTAAATTGTAGTATTAATTTGGCTTATACTTTTGTTATGTATTAACATTTAAATATATTTATATTTATATTAAAATATTTTATATATACTTTTAAAGTATAAATTAATAATAAAAGGATATATGGAATGACATTTTGATTTCCTAGAAATTGAGAAAGAAAATGAGAGATTAAAAATGATATAAGGATAGGTTTAGAGATAGAAAATCTATTTATATTTGGGAATAGAGAGCATGATAGGAAACCGTTACAAGTGCTTGGTTTGAATCCTAATAAATTCTCGAGTAGTTTGGATCCAATATGTCTTATAAGCGTATTGGTCATGATTTAATCTAGGTCTAAGCTAAACCAAGTCGTGTAAGGAAAGAGTTAGTAGCATTTTTGGTGTTGAAACTGTAACACATTACTAGCTTCATAGCACAAGATTATTAAAGAGAAATTTCAAATTTGAACAGAAAAATGGGAAAAAGAAAAGTTTAGAGAATGAAAATATTCCTGTTCTTGGGCCGGGAATGGTAGTTTGAATGGACTGTTAGGTGAAGCAATTTATGGACCGTTAGATATATATCGAAATGGACTCTGTCCATGGAAGTGTTGTGAGGCTATCAACTTGCCCAGTAGGCCCCGTGGGCCTTTTAAGTCATAAGATGATGTTGTTAAATATAAATCGCAGTAAAAAGTATTACATAAATTATTGATACAAAGAATAACGATTATAGATTCTCAAGAAATCTTGCTATACTAGTCGCCTTCTCAAATGTTCCGATTCTTACCAAATCAAGCTGATTTTAGTAACTCATTTTCTCTCTTTGTAAAAGTCATTCAATTAGAGATTATATATTCATGCAATCAAAAGTAGTAAACAATGACGTACGATCTCTTTCTTTCAGACCTTTAAGCATATTTTTTTTTTTTGGTGACGAGGGTGTCACTAATCCCCCGAACACTGACAAGACGCTCCTCACCAGGGTCGGATAAAACTTTAACCGAAGTCAACGGACGTGGTCAACATGGATTTTGAGGCTAGTGGGATTCGAACTCAAAACCTTCAAGAAGAAGGTTGAGTCGAACACCACTAAACCAACCCAGATTGGTTCAGACCTTTAAGCATATTAGTCGCGAAAATGTTCCAAAGTTGATACGAGTAATTGATACTGATTACTTACCGCATAAGCAAGGGAGATTGAGAGCAAGGATCCCGAACCAACAATGTCGACGAGGGTCTTCGCGATTAGGTACGCATAGATGAAGTTCTTGCTCCTGTCATAAGCCAATATGGCTGTTGACATCTCGCTGTTAGCTATTTATGCAATCGACATCTCACGAGAACATAGTTATATTATGTAACTACATTGATTTGTACTCCCTCCATCCCAAAGTTTTTGTAAAATTTTGTCATTTTGATCCATTCCAAATTACTTACAACGTTTATATATTTGAATAATATTATATGATTATGAATTAAAATAAACAAAGAGAGAAACATTATGGGGTTAAAAATTAGAGTTGAAAGCAGAAGAAGATGAATCTAAATTTACGTCTATAGAGTGAATGTTATAAAAACTATAGGCCGGAGGGAATATTTTATATAATACTTTGCGATTATTAGGTATCTTCTGGCCAAAGACCATGTCTCTAATCCATTATTTATCAGCATCAACACACAATTGCTCACCCCTATTTGTAGAATAATGCACAAGATTCCTATTTCAGAATGTATTGCATTATATAGACCAGTCAATATAACAGTTCAATGTTGGAACCAATTAGAAACCGACGAAGTCCTACCCGAGGGAATGATGCAGAGCGACAAGGGGAGCGTGAGCATGACCTTCCGACCATAAACATCGGACAGATTACCAAGCAGGGGCGTTGCCACAATCGTGCCCAGCCCAGTCACCTGCGCATTCATCAACAACATATTGATCACATTCACGTGCAGGCTAATTAATCAACTGTTACAAAACAGAGCAAATATCAATCAAGTGATTAATACAGTAAGAAATATATATATATGCGTACGGCTTGTTGAATTCCGGTGACGAAAATGGCCAAGGAGCATTCGTCCTGTCCGGGGCACAAGGCGGCCATGGTGACGTCTGTGATGGCCGGAACCACCATGAAGGAGGCGAACGTGGAGAGGTATAGAGTCATGAAGAGGTGGCTCAGCCCCGATGGCACGATCATCCACTCCATGATGACTTGATCTCAGGCCGCCGGAGAATTGATCCGATCAGCTAGCTGGAGCAAAGCATATGTGTGTAGAAAGTTGAGCTTTTTGTTGAGTTCGTGGGTTGTTCTTTTTCTTTTTTCTTGAGTGGTGTCTTTTTATCTTTTATTCTTGTCTATGGATAGTAGGCAAGTTTAATTAGGGTACAAAAGTTTGGTGTTTATATAGGAGAATCTTGATGCTGTTAAGTTTGGTTTCTTATATCTATAATAATTCTATATAGGTTGAGTCACGTGAGAAGCACGAGTTCAGGACTCCTTGGCCTTTGGGTTGGTGTGCATAAGTCAATTGTTCAACTCTTGGACATCGACGTCCGGTAACCTTGAATGTTAAGAAATTCACCTCAGATATAAGAACCTTTTATCTATTGTCATAGATTTGTGCTTTGTAACTGCATGGGTTTGTCTGAAAATGTCATGCTCCGCCCCGATGGATCGTTATAAGATTCTCAAAACATCATTTATTGATTGTGAAAAAATCTTCAGTTATATCACAAGATTCATTTTAATAAATTGATATTCGAACATGAGAAATACGGAATATATTTTTTACTTATTGTGTATTTACATGAGCAAGACTTACAAACGAAGCAAAGAGTTCTAATACACTAATTGACGTTTTAACTTTTCCCTACGTGGTTAATTGGTCCATCACGCCACTTTCAAGGCTCAAAATCAAACCTCAAATTCCATACCCAAAAAAAAAATCAAACCTCAAATTGAAGGAGCTAAAGAGTGAAGAAAGGAGAAGAAAAAAGGGCAGAGAAATGGAATGAAACGTCAATGATGGCGTGGCTTTGAAGGTTGGTGAAGAAAAAGGCCCAACTAATTGGGCCGGAAAAATTGTCCACTTTGGGCCCATTTATGAAAGCGTGAGTGTTATGGTTACGCTACAATGCGTGCAGGGTGAATCATCATCCATGACAGTATCTTCTTTTGGGTCTATGGTACAGAAGTGCATGGCCCACAATATTATTCAAATATAAGATATAAAAATGTTGAATATTAGTAGCTATTTTTATATTTTTATTTTGATGGTTTGTGGGGCTCAAAGAAAAGAGAAAAATACAGATGAAAATTTTAATGGTGTGAAATAATATGATATAAAATAAAAATGATGACAATTTGATATTTTGTTCAAAATATTTTCTTTTTAGATAGTGTTTCACTTTTTCTGGGAAGAACAAATAAAGAAAAGGAAAAATAGAATATTATCCTTTGAATTTTTGACTTTTTATATATAAATTTTCTCAATTTTGAAAATAGAAACATGATCTCCTTCGAGGGGGTTTTCTGTCGAAAATTGTATATTTTCAACGGATTATGTGTTAAAAATTAAATTTTTTTTAAAATATAGGATGTCAAGTGGCTATTTTTATAGTTCATGAGAATAAAGTATAATCGAACGATAACTGAGAGGGGAGGTTAAATGTTATTTTTTCTGATGAAAATTGTTACGTTTTCTGGAACAGAGATAATAAGCAAATTGACATGTTTTCATATTCGTGTAGCACCGGATGATTTAGCAAAACCTAAACAAAAATTACACCAAAATCCAACTTAATGTAAGCAAAACCTGATTAACAATTGAATATTTGAACTAATTGACGTCGCCCTGAACAATGCCTACCTAGATTGGGGCCATTGGGCCATATTGGTGAATGGCGAGTGATATAGATGATGCCCAATAGCAACGGACAAGAAACATAAAGCTTGCAACGTGAGCTTTGAAGCCCACACAAACAACTTACCAATAAAGCCCAAGAATGACCAAAAAATCTAAAAAACACAATCAAAACACATTCCTAAAACATGTAGAGCCATTTACCAACACAAAAATATCAATCCAAGAACTAAAACTATCCACAACTCAAATGAGTGGCTAAAATTCTAGAACCCAAACCCCAAATATCTCACCCATCATCCGATTGTCTAATTGATGTCCCTTGCACTCATCTTCCTCTTCACATCCCTCACCATTGATCACTTCATCATTTGATCTCTTCTTTGCATTCATCAATGGCAACAACATCTCTCACAAACTTCATATCAAAGCCATCTTCATCACTCATCCCAAACCTCAACAATCTCCACCCTTTCCACTCACCCAGTTCTCTAATCAGACGGCCTCCGACGATCAAGTCAGTATCTTCTCCTTCACTACGTCGCCTTGTAGCGCCCTCAGCGGCGAGTACCAATGCTGCGGAGACCGAGAAGGCGAAGGAGACGAAGAAGGGTGACAACCCAGATAGGGTGAAGAAGATTAATAATACACAGGAGTTTGATGAGGCACTGAAGGAAGCTAAGAACAAGTTGGTTGTGGTTGAGTATGCGACCAACGAGAGTTATAAGAGTAACAAGATCTATCCCTTCATGGTCGAACTCAGCCGGTAATAATGAAACCTAACGATTACTCTTTCCGTCCATAAAAGATTATATATTTTATATTATTTATACGTATGAATTGTTTTTAAATCAAATCAGGTTTGATTGTTTCGTAATATATATATTATGTTGAAATATGTAATTTATATACGCTTCACGATAAATTTATAAAAGATCACATTTGATCGTCGTTACATACGTGTCAAATTTTATATCGACACGTATGTAAAACCAAGATGTTGTATTCTTTTATCGGGACAGAGGGAGTAGTAACGTAAGTAACATTCCTGAATATTGCATATGAGAAATCAGAGGTTGAAGATTAGGGCGCGCTCCTTGTGTTGAGACTAGTTTTTCAGCGTCAAATATTATAAGTATATATATAAATCATAAGTCATTTCATTCATAATTGATTGGTCATGAATTGAAACCAGAGGTTTATTATGATATCAGGGACTTCTAAAATAGGTTCGGACGGGTCACTTGAACTACTATGAAAGGAAAAGATCTAGCAAAAACTCGGCCAAGTATAGTAAGCAACCATCCCCTCAACCATGTGGCCATAGAACTGAAACAAGTAATCTGTGTTTTGAGTGATATTGCACCGAGCTATTGTTGATTCATTTTATCATGCACTACTGATGTCTTAACAGGTCGTGCAATGATGTTGAATTCCTCCTAGTGATAGGCGACGAATCCGCTCAAACCCGTGAGCTCTGCAGCCGCGAGAAGGTGGACAAAGTCCCGCACTTCACATTCTACAAGAGCATGGAGAAGGTGCACGAGGAGGAAGCCGTTGGACCCGACCAGATCGTAGGAGACGTGCTCTATTACGGTGACAACCACTCTGGCGTTGTCCAGCTCCACAGCGGGGAAGATGTGAAGTCGCTCATAGGAGAACACAAACTCGACGGGAAGTTGATAGTCCTCGATGTGGGGTTGAAGCATTGTGGCCCTTGCGTGAAGGTTTATCCTACGGTGATCAAGCTGTCGAGACAGATGGCTGATACCGTCGTGTTTGGAAGGATGAACGGCGACGAGAATGAGAGTTGTATGAGGTTTTTGAGGGAAATGGATGTGATTCAGGTGCCTACGTTCTTGTTCATCAGAGATGGGAAAATACAGGGAAGATACGTTGGTTCGGGGAAAGGCGAGCTCATCGGTGAGATCCTTAGATACCAAGGTGTTCGCGTCACGTATTAGATTTAGTGTAACACTGATCATATCTATGACTTATAGATATGGGGGTTTTGATCATACAGGGTATGAAAGTTAGACATGATAGCCAATGTCGATTTGTCATTCTACAATGTCGTCGATGGGCTCAGAAAATGTGTATGAACTCGATTATATGCAAGGGTGCATGTAAAGATTTTCTTTACAGAATGGTCCATTGGTCTTCGTCATATGAGCAAATCCTTGAATCAGAAGCTACTGAATAATCAAAACAGAGAAGCACTCTTGTTGAAAAATCAAAATTTGTTACAAGACATCACTGTTCAATCAATCAAGTTCATTTACAAGCAATCATACAAAATGGACATCAAAGATGTTGAAAATTTTCCAATTTTCACGTTCAAGCAAACATTGTGTTCACAATTGAAGAGGAGATGGTGAAGCCATTGTTCTCCTCGCCCAAAGATTGATCTGTTTCCTCTCCGGAGCTGCGACACCTTGACCGCTAGGCAAAATGGGCGCTGAATGCGGAATGATCACCTCCTCCTCCTCGTCTTCATCACAACTATAGCTCTCTGATCTTCGTCTACCTCCAACTTCAAACGAATGGTAATCAAGATCGTGATCACCTTGATTAACCTCTTTGATGGGAACCATCCAATCAAAATCGCCTAATGTGTCTCTTCCGCTAGCATACTTCTTCATCTTACCCAAGGAAGGAGCAGCAACTTCGATCACAGCTTCATTTCCACGACCACGACTCGATTTCTCATCATCCTTATATTTCTTAGAGGTCTTGTGCGATTTAGAATCGTTCTTCTTCTTTTTCTTCGCATCCTTGTCTTTCCCACGACGATCATGATCATCACGATCATGGACAGAAACAGATTTTGTCTTAGGCAACTTTGTCCTGATCATGATCACATCCTTTTTCTTCTTCTTGAGCTTGATCTGGCCCATACATCCAACTTTCGGCGAGGTGAGTTCATGAGCAACAACATCAAAGCTAGCGGTCACATTCTTAGGCTTCCTTCGAGCAACGTCGGGTATCATAGGCCCCGAAAACCCTATGTTTTGTTTCGTCGACGATCTATGCTTGTCTCGTCCTGGACTGAACATAGGGTTTCTGAAACTCATGGCTGTTGCTGCCCTTGGTAGATACTTGAAGAGCTTGCTCTTGGGTTTGCTTGGTTTCTCCATTGATGGATTCATTGGGGTGCAAAAAAATGGAAAGGTTTGGACTTTGTTGATTTGGGCAATGTGTTTTTCGTATGATCTTGATTGTATAAATATACAAGGGTTTTGATACTGATCTTATTGTACAAGATTGACTTCTTCATAATTTAAAAAATAGAGAGAATTAGGATGAGAATTGGTTTTGTCAAAGGAGATTTGCAGGAGGGAAGATGACTGGGCAATGAGAAGTGCCAACCACTTGTTGACCAATAAGGTTCAATTTATAAATTAAACGCCTTCCCGTTTTGATGCAATCACACCTCTGGGCTCCTTTTTGGATTTGTCTTCAAGACTTCAAAATTTCCTCATGAACCCTTTTGCCAACAGATAAAACTCTGTTGTTGATATCAACTAAATTCAACCCACCTACAGAATTACTAATACTCAGAGTCAACCAATAACATCCGTAAACTCAGATATTTTCGTTAGAGATAAATATGGATATTACTCGAGTCAATGGGTTAGGATAATTCACTGCGTCCATCTTTAGAAAAACTTTTGTTCACAATGATAGCTTAAGTTATGTATTTTGATCGTCTAATACGAAATAAGACACATTGATGAGTCAAGGTTAATGATGGAGTGAGTCAAAGACAAAATAATGAACAACTTTATGTACCCTAACCTCAAGTTCCAAAATAAATTACTCCTTGCATTTCATAACGATACTGTTTATTATGTATTTTGATGCGTTATTTTTTATCACAAAATGATATGGTATGGAATTTATTTTGTTCCAGGATTTATGTAATTTAAACCATCTTTGATATTTCACGATAAATTTATAAAAAGACATTGTTCGATCGTCCTACAAATCATTCATAACATGACCAATTATGTGACATTTGTTGAAAACTTCATGGGAAAGAGGAAGTACTTTGCTACGACAGTTGCAATTATGGCTGTAAATGAGCCGAGCCGAGCTCATTTAGGATTTTATAAGGCTTGAGTTTGGATTTAAACTTGATTCGAGTCTCATCGAACCGAGCCTGTCAATCTTATTTCATAAATAGGTAGGCTCGGGTCTTGACAATAGGCTCAAGTTTGGCTCTGGAGAACAGAAGCAGGCACTGAGGCCACGCCTGACAGGCATAGAAATACCACAGTTTTTTTCCTTCTTACAGAAAATACACAAAAGGCATGATCAATTCAGCCAATGTCCATGAGTCTATCCATAGTACTCAGTCTCAGATTTGCAGCAAGCCAGGAAATAAATGAGTGTCTTGAAATATGACCTTTGAATCATATAACCGAGTTCCCTTGAACCTTAGGAGGTCGAGGCCATAGCAGTTTCCATGCTCTGGCAATAGAAAAAGGATATTTAAGGTCCTTTCCCCAATAACACATATCTTGTCCATGAGCAATAACAGGCAATGACTTGCCATTAAAAAGATCCATAATAACAGGAGGGAGCTGTCATGAAACAGATGCTATAAACTAAGAGAGTCTAGAAGACTTAGATATCCGAGAGTTGTGTATGAAAGAGTTGGTTACCAGTAGGTATAATGGTCCAATAGATGACCAATGATCAAACCAAAAGCTCACAGAGTCACCAATAACAACCTTCCAGCATATGTGAGGCTGTGCAAGAGCTCTCAATTGCAAGGTTTTCCTCCATTCCCAAGAGCTGCAATTAGGGACCTTCATGGCCCAGAAGTGTTCCCTGCCAATAAGGTTAGATCAAACCCCAGAAGGCCATATAGAAGGGTCTCCTGAAGCTACAGCCCATACACGTTTAAGCAGGAGAATAATTCCAGGAATGCAGGAGAATAATACACGTTTAACTAGAAAATAAAGAGTTTTCCATGTAATCTTAGCTCCTTTTTTGCAAACTGATCCCCTTCCACAAAAACTTCCTACATATCCCTTCAATTTCAGCAACAACCGACTTGGTAACATGAAAGCATAACTTCAAAATACTTGGATAGACTGAAGAACAGACCGGATCAACATAAGTCTTCCAACAAAGGATAGGCTCCTGTTTATTGAACCAGAGGCCTTTTAAGCAACTCTATCTACCAGACTTTTGCAATCCCTAGAGTTCAGTTTCTTGAATGTCAATGGGATGCCCAAGTATCTAGTTGAAAGAGTCCCATGGGTTAAGTTCCATATAGACTGAACCAGTACTATGGTGTTCATGTCAGAACCTGCAACAAAAAATTCAGACTTCGAAAGATTTGGCTTTAACCCAGAGACAGAGAAAAATAAGTCCACCTCTTCCTTAAAAAGCTGAATAGAAGCTATATTCCCCTCACAAAAAAGGAGCACATCGTCTGTAAAGAATAGATGAGTAATACCATTCCTTTTACATCTCCAATAGTACTTAAACCCTTCTATACCAGCCTTGGATCTCAGAATACCAGAAAATACTTACATAGCCATGATAAATAGGAAAGGAGCAAGAGGATCGCCTTGGCTTAGGCTTCTCCCACTAGGAAATTAACCATAGAGTTTTCCATTTATATTAATGGAGAACTGAGGGGTATAGGTAGCTGTCATAATCCAGTCAATCATAATAGCACGCATATGAAAAGCATGCAGAGTTTTCCTAAGGAAATTCCAGCTAATTGTATCGTATATAATTTGCATGTCAATCTTCAATGTAACTCTAGGCAGATAAGAGCCAGATGGTACTCATGAAAGAGTTCCTGAGCTAAAAGGAGGTTATCGGTGATTTTCCTATCTTTCACAAAGGCTTCCTGAGCAGGGTCAATAAGGTTGGGCAAGAAAGGTGCCAGTCTGTCGGCCATTATCTTTGCTATACACTTATACACAGTGTTACAACATGAGATTGGCCTAAAATCAGTGACCCTGGAGGGATTCTCACACTTAGGGACCAAGACAATGATAGTGGAGTTGGCTTCCTTCAGTATTCTCCTGTTTTTGAAAAATTCTTGCACACCATCTAGAATATCCCTCTTCACAATATCTCAAGAATCAATGAAGTACAGAAAATACATCAGGTGTAGGAGATTTATTTTTTCCAGAAAAAACAATATCTGTTGTATTTCCTCCACAGTGACTTTCATGTCTTGACAACGTGTGGAGGTTATGCCATCACGAACCCAGTTCGTGACAAGACCAAGTAACTCGGACGGATTTAGAGGTATAGAGAGATAAGAAAATACCTGTACATCATCATTGGGTCATACTCTAACTTTATTCCATAAGTGCAAGTATTGAACACCCGCTTAGTTACATGATCAAACTTATTACAAGTTCACACATTACATGTCTTGATACTCTACTGAGCCAAGGATAGGTTTATGTTACATTACTCGTAAAGTACTTGAGATAACTAAATACATACAATCCTCACTCTAGTGCACACTGTCATCAACCTGTTCGTTAGCTGCAAACGAAAAACATAACCCGTGAGTATAAAACTCAGTAACCTAGAGTATATGAGTTTCGTTTGCAAGGCACTCCCCCAATTATGGCGAATCGATGAGTCTCAGTAAAATATTTTTATAATTTATAGAAAATATGGACGTCATATCAAACAGTACTTGTATTTATATGTCTTTATATCCTTTCTGCCTTTTTATTCTTAGTACCCCGAGTCCACAACTCGACTCGAAAGACAACTCCAAAGACATGACAGACTCAGAGTACAGAGATAGTTTGTTGATCGTCAGTCGAGCTACCCATGAGGTTATGTTTCCGCATCTGTATATTTGGTGCGTCGTCTTACACCTTATGTGCGTATTCAATGAGACCATATACCTGCATTGAGATGATTTGGGCCTCACTGCAGAAAGTCATCCGTGGCTGCCACAAGGGCGTTGAAACCATTGTATGCATGCTAAGAGGATGAGGGATACCCAACGCTCCCTAGCTAGTTTTCTCACCCGTGATAATGACTCAAGGAATAACGTTTTCACAATCACCCAAGCTTAATTATAGAATCAATGAATGATCCCAATGGACCCAAGAAGGGACATCAAGTTCGACCTTTTTCATGACAATTTCAAAGGATGTAAAAATGATCACACCAGACCCAAGAAGGGATGCCATGCTCAACCGTCATAACATTTCCAAGGAGAACGACTAACGGTCCAACGGTCCAAGAAGGGATGCGTAATACTCGACCTTCATAACTCAGGGATACATATATATTGTTTAATTCACTTTTCGTTAGTTCATATCACCAAGATAATGATACCAAGCCATACGTTCTCGTGTTCTTTTTATTTAAACATTTAAGGGTCGTTCTCATTTATTTCTCGAGAGGACATATATGTTATAATGGTGCGTATTCTAACCCATTTCAACCCCAATACCCCACATCACATATCAAACATGCAAAACAATCATCCTCGATCTCAATCCTAATGTTAAGGTTTGTTATTACAACCCGTTCCCCCCATGGTCTATTTTGTACCCCTTTAGTACATAAACCCCGTGATCAAGTATAATTCATCGTATCCCCACACCAAGCATACACATATATAACGAAGTAAGTCCATGGTATTTTGGATCATAATTAGCATTAATTAACGTTCGCATGTGCCTATGCATATATTATTGAAACCCTAATTCCGTTATCGCCTTAACGCATCAACCAAACCAACAAGCATATCATCGCCCTCCTGACGGTACCCTCCTCATCATAATCATCATAACACATCATATTGATGAAATACTAATCACGAGACGGATCGAGAGGGGCTACGCTATATTTGAAGCGTGTTTAACCCTACTTTTACTTAGGGTTAAAGAAACCTTTAGAAACCTTAGAACCTTCGACACCCAAGGTCACCACCTCACTACCTGACTTATGCCACTGCTCTGTCCTCGTTGTCGTCACTGTCGGTGGCAGGAAAAGTGATCGGAATATCGTCGGAAAGTTTTGACAAGGCGTTTTAAAGCTTGTTTTCGTTCAAACTTCGAAATCCATGACACCCAACGTCACCAAGGCGTTTCACCTTGCTCTACCACCCTCTGTCAGCGCTAGTCGTCGGATTTTGGCCGGAAAGTCACCGAAAGTCGCTTAGTGAAACATTTCTTGATGGTGGCTTATAGGGGGATCAAGGGGGCTGCGGGGTGATTGTTTCTGGTCGTAGAGAAGCTCCTGGTGGTCACCGAAGACCTCTAGAAGTGATGACGATGTTGGTTTGTGGTGGTTGATGGGATGAGATCGATGGTGTGGTGGTGGCGTGAGGTTGAAGATGAGGAGAAAGGGAGGTTGCGCGGTTCTTGTTCTTTGGCTCGTCTCCGGATAGTTTGGGAAGGATAATGGTGACGATCTAGTGGTGGCGAGATGGCTGGAGTCGTGGTGGTGTGATGGTGGTTGTCGCAGTGGTTGGTTCGACAGAGAAGTGCTACGTGATGGCGTAAGGGGAGAGAGGCAGCTTCGCTACTGTCTTCTTGCTGCTTTGGGAGATCGACGATGAGCTAGGGAGGATAATGGCGAGACGTTCCGGACGTTGGTGGTGAAGATGATGACCGAAGATGGTGTTTGGCAATGAGATGATGGTTTGGTGTTGGCGTTGGCGCGAAGGAGGTGGTGATGGTGTTTGGTGATAAGATGATGGTGTTGGTGTTAGCGCGATGGTGGTGTTGGTAGCCGTGGAGGTGTGGTGGCGGTGATGTATTCGATGATGGTGGGCGAGGTGTTTGGTGGTTTGGTTTGGTGTTCAACAGATAGTGATGTCGGTTCGATTCGGTTTGGCAAGCTCAAAAAAGGAGATGACGCGGAGAGGAAAAAGGACTGCGATGGTGATGATGGTGTGAAGGTGGTAGTGGCAGCGCGAAGGTAGTGGCTGTAGTGGAGGCGACGTGAAGTGGGTGATGGTGGTAAGGGTCGTGCGCGAGGTGGTTCATGTTGAAGATGATGATGGCGCTGGAGTTGTGAATATATTGTGTATAATGTGATAATTCAGTGAATGTGAAAAGCAAGGAGTGCAGAAACAAAGTGATAGCAGGTACCTTCATCGCATTAACAGTAATTTTGCGTGCGGAGAAACGAATTACAGGCAGGGAATTGAATTGCGGGCGGAGAAATGAAGTACTGCATGTGCACGGAGGGGTGAAATATACCCTCATTAAGTTTTTGTCAGATTGTTATTTATCTCAATTTCGTAATATCAATATTCCGTTAATTAATTCGTGTTTATTTAGTCATCTCAAAAATATTAATATCATATCCCATTTACTAATCGAAATTTTCTAGGATTAAAATGAGTACCCCTAATGTGCAATATTCTTAACGTTATAACGTTAACGTCTCTTATTCGTTACTTTTATTCCCGCGTTATTACGTTATTTATTCGTTATATTTATTTATTTGATATAGCGTCACTCGTTACGTTATATTGTTATAATATTGCCTATTCGTTATCTTTATCCACACTTTATAATATTATTCGTTCACTATATTTATTCGTGCGATCATAACGTCTCTCGTTCGTTATATTCATTCACACGTGCATAACATACGTAGTTTATGTATATTAAAACAACGAAAATATATAGTATACTATACGAATATTTAAATAATGATTTTTATCTATGTATTTTTCGTATATTTAAATAGCGAAATTTTTCGGGGTATTTCTGTAATTTAGGTGAGGAAAGTCGAGACCATGTCTATTTCTCTTGTCCTTTCTGGTTGGTGATTATGAGAGAAGTGCTCACCAAGCTGGGAATGCATAGCAAAACGTCCTCGAGGCATCTATCGATGCAATGGTTTTCCAGAACTACGAGAGGCAATTTATTAACTGTGATGAGAATAAAGTGATGTCTCAATGCCATAATATATGAGATATGGTGCGAAAGAAATCAAAGGATGTTCTAGCAAAATACCTCATCTCCTGATTGTGTACCACAACGCGACCAGATACTTGATACCTTAGGCTGCAAAAGTGAATGTATTTGAGCTATGTTATGGTGTCTCCTGAACTATAATTCTGATTAGGTGTATTGGTAGCTTATGCGCTGGATTGTATTTTTCTACGAGAGATGTGTAAAGTGTTGAGGCCTTGTTTCCTACGACGGGTTCGACCTATCTAGGCTTAGGCTATTGGCATGAGTCATATGATTTTCGCAAGGATGGTAGAGCGCTTGGTTTGCCGCATGTAATGGACCTTTTTTTGTAATTTTTCTCCATTACTAGTAATGAAATGTTTCATATTGCTCCAAAAAAAAAAAGAAGAAAAAAACCAAAGTCGACTTTCGACCGACGTTAGTGATTCCCTGAGTCGGGTTTAAGGTTAATTAGTTGAATAATGTCATTGTGGCTCTTGTGGGAGTAGTTGGTGATAGTGCTTTGGACTAACACAAGATTGTCACTCTATTACTCTCTCCCTATCACATAAAATATATTTTTTGTTATGTAAAAAATATATTTCCTTCGTCACATAATAATTGTAATTGTTTGACTTAGTTCATTTATTTGTGTATCGATTAATTTGGATAAAAATTAACTGCTTATCCCTATTGATTAGTGTGTAGTTAAAGTTGATGAGAGAGAGAATTTGTAGAATATAGTATGTGTGATTTAGAGTCCATTTGGCAGGATTGAGCGAAAGTACTTAAAGATATTTATAGCAAATAGTCATAAGGAACGGCTGACTGTGAAATTAAAAAAAAATAATATTCGGTAAATAACAACTTAAACTTAAAAATAAGGCTTTTTGAATGTTTGGTAAATTAAGTGCTTTAATGTTACAGTTGGAAGAGATGTTTGAAAAAGTTACAGTTATTTTATATGTGAGAAAAAAACGAAAGTACTTTTTAAAAAAAATCAACCGTAGCGAAAATTTGAAAAATTTGCAAATTTAAGAGGGAAAATATTCAGTCAAACAAAACTTCAAGTTTTGGCGTTAAGAAACAAGCAACTTGGAATGACTTATCTCATTCAGAATTTAAACTTGTTAAAGTTGCGATAAAATTGATTGTCAAATATCTCTCTAAAATTTGAAATTGAGTTAAAAATATTGATCAACTCTAATCCCAACCAAACACCCGCTTAGTAATTTTGACATGAAAATTTTTCGAATAGAAAAAGATTATAATTTTGATGGAACGACAAAAAGGAAAAAACATTACAATCATTATGGGATGAAGGGAGTAGTATTTATTAATTTAACATGAATATTGCCCCGTGCGTTGCACGGGATGAAAAATTATACTGAAATAATAGCGTTAAATGACTTATGTCACAAAAAAATTGATAAATTAATTTTTCGTATTTTTATGTTTTAAAAGAATTTTTGTTTTACACTTTATGTTTTTATTTCTTTTATGTGATATAGATAACATATTTTTCTTTTAGAAAGACACTGATCTATTCCTTATTTTGTTTTGAATAGGTAATGTTTGAATATTTTTATTTTATTTTTTGTCTTTTAATTTAGAAGATGACCTTCCGAAATATTAACGTTTTTTTTTTTGTGTTTTAAATCACTAATCTAAATATTTGTTTGTGAATGATATTGTATATAAGATCGAGGGAGAATTCTTAATACTAGATTTAATAAAATTCACGTTACGGTAGTTGATGAGAGGAGGAATTGGGATGTTGTTTGAATTTTGATTACTTAATATATGTTAGATTAGATTTTATTTAGTTGGTCGTTTGCCCTGTCATACCGTTTGTCGTTTGTCGATAAAAGAGATTGGGTAATACGATATATACTATAATACTGACCCGTGCGCTGCACGGGATGAATAAAGATAATATCAACAAATAATATTAAACTTATCTATATAGATAAATTTATATTGAATGTGATAGTTTTTTTTTTTTTTTGAGTTATTGTTTTATTATACTAAAAGCTGACTTCATATAATAACTGTTAAGATTTCTTATACTATTTCTTTGTGAAAGACTTTGCATATATAATTATTATACATATTTTTTATTTGATCCAAACATTTTATGTTAAATTTGAGATATTAACTTTTGAATAAAATTTAATCTCAATCTTTCAATTCATAATAAAATACCATAATTATTTGGATGAGATTTCGTTAGTTTAAATAAAATGAAATTACTTCATTGTC
This sequence comes from Drosera spatulata, assembly GCA_035668315.1. Taxonomy (NCBI): domain Eukaryota; kingdom Viridiplantae; phylum Streptophyta; class Magnoliopsida; order Caryophyllales; family Droseraceae; genus Drosera; species Drosera spatulata. The sequence goes on along the minus strand of JAOVYX010017050.1, from coordinate 4,318 downwards.
CAAAATCAATCACACGAGAGTATGTGTACAAGGTTACAGCGCCCGAAAGGATTGAGATGGATGTGCATATGATCGCCACAACAGATTTATGTGACGTGTTGAAAAAGACGGATCCGATTCACAGGACTTGGTACAAATAACGTTAAAAAAAATAATGGGACAAATGGTAGAAAGTAAATTGACACCACAATACGAAAATTTACGTGGTTCATCCTACTTCTTAGGTTATATCCACGGACAATTCGACAAGTATTTTTACTATTCAGGTGAACTTTTGTTACAAGAGAATTTATCCATATCAACTCATTAATTTTGTGGCACTCACAGCTCACACCTACCCAAAAAATAATACTATAATATTTAGGATAACCTGTAAATATTATTGTAAGTGAATAAACTTTCAGTAGAAAGATATCCTAACAAAAATCCGTATTTAATCCCTAAAATTCTCTAAAACCCGATGGCATTTTTTTCTTGGTTCTCTTCTCTCATGAACCATGATGCTCAAGCTATTTATAAGCTTCATATGCAATGTGAAATCAAAAAGCCACTGCTCCACTTGTACCTTCAAAGGCCCATGCTTTCTTTGTTTGCGGCTGGACAAAGATTTCGGCTCCACATGCTGTAAAGTTACCTTTTTTGAATATGTTCGGAGCACTTCTTGATTTCATTCTCACATAAAAATATGCCATGTTGATCATCAAAACTAAGGTGCCACTTCATTGATTTTGATAACAAAATCAATATCCAATATGAGGTTCCCTTTAGCTATCGACAAACCGATGTTCTCACTGCTGACGAACGTTTTCTCACCACAAAGGAGGATGGTATTTTCACGGGTATCAATTCCTACAATATCCGCTACAAGACCCACGAGAGGTCCATCTCACCGCAATAATCACCAAAACTGCACCAAACCGAAGATGTTTCTGGGTAAAACCTATGAAGAATCCTCACCAGACACTCGTTTTATGAAGGTTATTGTAGTGATAGAAGGGTAATTTGAAACTTTTCATTGGAAAAAGTTTCTGAAGAAAAAAATGCAGAAATAGTTACGGATCCAAATATTATGAGACAAAAGATATGTATAGAGAATATACAATGAATTTACATAATATTGCTTCCAGGCTAATACACTACCATCCACCACCCTCATCCAAAAGATAAGAGAACTCCCACAATGACGTTTTTGTTAAAGAGCAACTCCCACGGTGACATTATTGCATTAACCTCAAACATGGCCCATGGAATCACTAATCTATGTTAAGACTTGACTTTATTTTTTGGTTATCCCAACATATTTGTTGAAGCGAATTTTACCTTCCATCGAATGACGATTTAAAATCTTTTTTTGCAAAATTTATCGAAAAACACAAATAATATTTTGATCCTAAATTGATGATTTAAATTTGTTATATAATTAAGATGGAAAAAAATCCCTTTTCTAAAATACATGTTGAATAACGCATATTGTTTACTCATTATAAAATAAATGGGACAAAAAGAGTATTATTTTTTTTATTTTTTTTTGATGACGAGGATGTCCAGGTCAGCTTGCGCGCACCTCGACTAATCCCCCGGACACTGACAAGACGCCCCCCACCGCATCGGGTAAAGTTTTGATCGAAGTCAACGGGCGTGGCCAACATGGATTTTGAGGATAGTGAGATTCGAACCCAAGACTTTCGAAAAGAAGGTTGAGTCGAACAAATATTATTGTTATTTTATACTTCCTTTGTCCAACAAATGATACAACGATTTAATTCGGATCGAAATTCTATGTGTTAAAATTTTAATATATTTCTTGTAATATCTTTGATTTTGTATTGATAATAGGATGTACTGTAATAATCGAGAGATGAATAAATGAAGATCACTTTAATCGTAGAAGGATAGATTAGTATCTTTTATAAAAAACATTCGAATCAATAAAATATCAGTTATTTTTTTGTGCGTGGGTCGATTTAAAAAGATTAGTAAATAGAGTGACATAATCCTACGATGAGTCCAATGCACTACCACCCACAACCGGACACGAATCCCCTGCATTGGGGATTCTTTACTATCATGTGCTGTAGTATTTATAGAACATCGGATTCAAATCTAAGGATCCAAAAAAATAAGGGAAAAAAATGAAAAACATAAAAAAACTATAAAAAAAAAAACTGAATGGTGCTGTAGAAAGCAGCACAACATGGGATCCCCTCGCCCATAGGATCACCTGCTGCGTCTATAGTACAGCACCAACAATCCAACTGTGAGGGAAAAAACAGCTCAGTCACAAGCACAGGATTTTCTCAAACTTGATTCAGATCCAATGGTGTTGGTGGAAGACAGCACCTATAGAGGTTCTGACAACAGTAATCCAAAACTCGAAACGTTATACATAATTTAAATAGATAAACAAATAAAATAATGTAATTATTTTAAAAGGAATTAGTAAGTGTCATAATCTTGCGTTACAAGACATATTAAAAACAAAGGCACAAGAGATTGCTACCCGATTCCCACTTTCCGCTCACTCTCCTCCTCCTCCTCCCCCACCTCCACCTCAATCTCAATCTCAATCTCAAAATTTATAACTACCCACCAAAAAACTGATCGTCTTCTGCAATTTGACAACCAATTCCTCACACCATGTATCTATCCACAATTTGACAACCAATTGGTACTAATTTTTCCGCAATTGATCGACGAACAGTTCATTTCGAAGAAGAATAAACCCTAATTCACTTGCAAAGAAATCAAGGGAGATTGATTGATTGATTGGGCTTCATTTGATTTCTGTTCGCAATCTTATGCGATTTTCTCCCTTTCATGTTCAGGTGAAATAGTTAACTGCTTCCGCAGTTAAAGTGTGTGTCATGGCTGTTGCGTTCGATTTACAGTCGTTCATTCTTCGTGCTCGGGTGCTGAAGCTCTATCGACAAGCGCTGAGGATATGACGCAGAGCGCCTAGCCATGCCAGAGGTTTGATATCCTTACTCGCCCGTCTTTCGTACTATCTGCATTTCGGGTATAGTCAGTTATCGACTACGTAGGAAACCACGAAGTAGTTGATTATAAAGCCAGAGATTCTCCCTCCTATCAGGCTAGTCTTTTGGGTTGGAATTGGGCTTTACTTCTGGGGTTGGCCCCTGAGGAAGTATATTTTTGCTATGAGGGGGATTTTCGTTGTATGTGCTCTTTTGCAGACGAATTGAGAAGAACTGCTAGGGAAGAGATGGAGAAGAATCGAGAATTCAGCGACAAGCATAGGATCCGGTTTCTACTCAGTGAAGGACTGGAAAGAGTGAAAGAGTTAGACGAAATGCTAGATATGCAAGGACACTGACCCGTCTGGTGTTGTTTCCTTCTCTTCAGCTCTCTGCCTGATGCTGCTTGGAGATGTTGAACTTTTGATCAGACGTGCCCTTTATCTCGACAGCATTGCCTATCATCCTCCTGATTCTGCTTAGTTGGAGGAGTGGTATATGATATCTGATGGGTGTTTCGGTTGTGAATTGGAAGCTGTTATCAGATCCATTGACAGCTCCTGTAACTTCGCTTCATCACAGGGTGGAATGGAACTTTTGGTTGATTGATGACCAATAAGGAACTTCAATTTCTGGAAAGAAGCAGTTGAGGTTTTAGAGCCAAATAAACAGGTACGTACTAAAAACTTTAAAAAAAAATGCTAGCAGATTTATTTGTAAAGACACTGCAAGGAAAATCTTGATATGATTTGAGATTTGTATTTTGCGTATGTAGCAGTCTCCTTGCAGTTCATGAATGAAGCACAATATGACTCAAACGTTTCATGCATTGCTAAACTAAACAGGAACATCCTTTTCCATCCTCATGACTGGAACGAAATGAAATCGGTTTGTACCTTATTCGTTGCGATAGATATCATCATCATCAATAACAAGCTCACTCTTCCCTTCGCACGGAAAGCAGTTTCATGAATCGTCCAGAGTCAAATAACGGACCTGTGAGCCACAAGAACCCAGTATTATGCATAAGCTGGAATATAAGGTAGAGGAAGCCTTAGAGAGAAAATGAAAAGCTAAGTACCATCACAACAGAAGTGAATTGGGACAAGCTCGCCTTTCGATCCATCATCATCATCCCAAGTTAGGTGATTTCCTTCTCACCGAAACCTTACGAACCTGTACACGAAGCATTCAAACCATCAAGTCTAGTGAGAACGAATTGATCCTTTTGTTGAATAATCGTACAGAAACAAGAAGTGAGCCATATGTCACGGGGATAGAGTTTTGCAACCCGTGCGGCACTCAAGTTACTCACACCTTCACTCGAGTTCAGCCTAACTCGT
>JAOVYX010017049.1:0-23114 GCA_035668315.1 Drosera spatulata | reverse complement strand
GAGGTGTTTGTTGTAAGAAACTACTTAAAACTAAACTAACTAGATCGAATAGGATCTAAGAAAAAGCGGAGATAAAGAGGAGTTTCCTTAAGTTGGGAGAAATATAGGGATGATGGTTGAATTCCTTTTGAGTCACCTAGATCAATCATAGATGTTTCTGAATTTTAGATGTAATGATTAATATGGAATGGCTGTAATGAGTTTTGGCTTAACTCACTACGTTCATTAACTTCTAATCTTCAATTAGCTCGGATAGTCAAACTAACTCAATTAATTAAAACCATTTCAATTACCTCAAACATGATTTAATCAAAAGATTTGATTCAAAACATGGAATAACCACTCATCACAATCATAGCAATTAGCTTAAACTAATCATATCACATGCATATAAAACCATTGATTGTATATGACAATTAGCTTAAATCATATTATGTCAATTCGCTACTAATAAAAATCACTTAGCACGATTTATAGCTCTAAATTATGTATATTAGGTGATCAATCTAATTAACATATGTTATGCGATAATTCTAACTGGTTTCCTGCAACATATTCATCATTAACATTTCTGGTTTTAATCATAAATGCTTCATCTCATGATCTAAGGTCATCAAAAGTTCATCAACGTATCCCTACTTATGATCTACTCACGCATATGCATCAAACAAAGCATGTAATGAATCATAGCATTGAAAAAAAAAAACATTTTGCAGAGATTAAGTAACTAAGAACGAAGATTTTACAGCACAAATCACGTTCCAAACAGATGACCAATGCTAAACAATAAATTGCGGATCTATTCTTCTTGAAAAGTTGATCAAAAACCCTCCAAAGCATCTCCTCTTCGCATCTCCGCCTCTTCTAATCGCCTATGCCATTTCTGTGCTCTATATGATGATTAGAAGAACCCTAGAGCATGTATTTATAGGCATAGGTCGAAACCAGATTGATCCGACGACTGAATATTAATGTTCTGTATCTGGGAAATCATCGTGGCCGCGACCAGGGTGTCAGGCCCGGGACAGGTTAAAAAAAAAAAAAGGAAATTCGTTGAAATTGGTCGTCGCACCAGCGACGGAGCTGTAGTTGTCACGACACAGTGCTTGCCCGCCTAAAACTAATACAAAAAATATTAAATGACGTCCAAAAATTTTAAAACTTATACATCACTTCTAAACATGTTAAGCTGTGAAACTTCGCAGCATAAATCCCGAAAACATGTGAAATAACGATAAACTTGTGAATTCCGGCCTTTGATTTTCATGACTTGTCTACCTTCTTCATCTTTTTTCATTTTGTTCCAAATTCCGCTCCAATCTGTCGAAAACATAAAAACGCAGCAGCACCAACATCCCTAAACAAAAATACACTAAAAACATAAAATATACAATACAAGAGGAATAAAACAAACATTTAGAGTAAAAAAATGATGTGTGTTTTCATACACATCAAACCTTATTGAATATCAACATCCTGAAGTAGCTTTCCCCATACCTATCAGAAACCGTATCTTGGCTGTGTCTTCCTCCAAATTGGGCACTTTCGAAATGCATGAAGACTTTTGTGAGCCAAACCCCATATGGAAGTTCATGACTCCTATGAGAAGCCATATATTACATGTGTTTGATCACAAGAATAGGCAAGTTGATAGGTTTCTTCTCCATCAGTAGCTCTATCAAGATCATATCAAGTGCAGTAGCCTCAGTCTTTCTTAAACCTCTTGGAATCAAACACTTAATCACAAAGATGTGAATAAACCTATGCATTTCAGAGAGCTCCTTGGTGGTAACCTTCCTCATAACAGTCAAGGTAGGTTTCTGAGCATACTTCTTCACCAAGGCTAGAGGTTCAATCTCATCCATCATGGGCCATGTAAACTTGACATACACATCATAACCAGCAATTGGAATATCAAAGATCTCACCCAACTTCACAGCAGTAAGAAGAATGGATTTACCATTCACATTGATGGTGAGGGAGGCCTAGGTTCCTTGTATTCTAGATTCTAATAAAACTCCTTTATGGCTAGTGGATGCTAGTGGATGATAGTGAGCTTCATATCCCATCAAACTAGTCTATTCTTGACTCTAAATTGCAGTAGCCAACTCTCCAAGTCCATTACTTCGAAGCCAGGTAAAAGAGATCACCTTTCCAAGCTGAATATCGCTAGAGGCAACAGGGACAGGCCTCTCCTTCTTTGCTCTCTTCCTAGTTTCTTAGGAAGATCTTCATCAGTTTCTGTATTAGAAGAGTCAACCAGCAGCGTTGGGGCTTTTCTTTATGCGGATTTGGTGGATGGTGACTTTGGCTTTGTGGTGCTTTGGGACTTTAGCTTTGTGGTGGCTTTTGGTTTGCTTTTCGTGGTGGTGGAGATTGTTTTTGCTTTGAGCGTAGGAGGTGGTGAATCATCAAATGCATCAGTGTCAGCATGGTACTCAGAATCATCAGAGAGTGCTGCTTCAACAAGCCTTTCCAAGAAGGCTTTAGCAACAGCCTTCTTCTTTTTATCTTCGACAGGAAGGCTTGGGCCTTCCTTCACTAGGTCTTCGATTTGCTCAGTTGCCCTGGAATCGTTGCCTCAGTCTTCATTGGTGTTGGGGATGTGGTTTCCTTTTGTGGTGGTGAGGGATGTTCAACAGCAACGTCTTTGAGAACTTCAATTATCGGATTTGGATTTTTTTGGCTATGGTTTTGGTCTTGTTTATCACTGTTCAAGGGCTGGGCCTTCTTTGATTCTGTTTCTACTGAGATAGCTTCGATCTCCTTTTCCGCTACTTCTGTCAGAATCTCCATAGGATAATTCTCTTTGACAACTGTAGAGTGTGTCTCTGATATTGGTGATGATGGTGGTGTCTGAAAATCATCGTTTTTTGCTTCATTATTAGGGCCCAATATTGCACTTTCCTTTCTTCACAGATTTGTTCTCATTCATGCCTGATTCAGCTTTCTCTGACATCCTTGGAGCGATTAAAGTGGAAGTCAAGTACTCACGGTTCATGGTAAGTGGTCAACGGCTCAAACCGTACTTTGACTGTAAGAATGTCGGCTCTAAGTCCACAATTGAGTTAAAGGGCCCTTGAGGAACATGGCTTCGTCAGGCTGAGGACATTAAACCAAGCACTACTTGGGAGGCAACCAAAGAGAGAGTTAATATTGTGTGTTTTGACACTAATTATTAGTGGATCATGTTCTTAGGTTTATCGTTTTATATTTTATAGGTACTAATTGAATAAAGGGACGTTCATGACGAGAAGCATTTTAAATAGGAACAAGGGCGACAATGGGATGTCAAGGGAGTACCTTTTCATTTAACGAGCGTTTTGTTTTGCGTTGTCATATCCTATATGAGCTTAAATATTTACAAATAGTTCAAATTTGGCTTAAGTCATGTTCATAGCACAAATCATGATAATAGGAAAAAAACACAATGCTCAAAAAAGCATGAAACATGGCAAAACCATGGGTTTAGGACGAGTCCATGCCAAACGCCCGTGCTCGGGCACCATAACTCCATGCCCATGTGCCCAAAACCATTGAACTCGTTGTATTGGAAAGGCCTACCATGCCATGGCGTTACAACTTCACGTCTCCCTAGAGTGGTTAACTTCCTATACTCTATGCCTGTTTCGCGCCATGGAGCCTCAGTCCAATACCTAGGCACCAGAACTTTGTCAAACTTCCATACTCCTAGCGGCTCCCGCGTCATGGTGCTGAGAACCAGCACCCAAGTGTCCGGAGATTCATTGCCCTCTATACATCGAGTTGTCACACCACTTTGTTGTGCCACGATCCCGTGCCCGGACACTGCTCAAGCTATGTCCTATGTTCTCCCAGCATCATCCTTGCCATGGCGCAATGATCTAGCGCCTGGGACGCCACCACTCATCCCAACACATAAATACACCCATAACACACCCTTCATATTAACAAACACACAACACTCGACCATTCTCACTCACACCAAACTCTAACCCTCATCCGTTTCTTTCACAAACTTTGGATCTCATGACTACTTAAACTTGTTTTATGCTAACCCTCATCCTCACTAATCAACAAGGAAACTCTCTCCCATATATCTTTTCTTCATGATTTTCCTTGAATTTGTGAGATGCATTCGGGAATAATGAACTTGTTATGCTGAATGATTGATGATTTGAGGCAATTTCTTTTAATTTATTATTCGAATTGATGATTGAGTAGTGGTTATAACGTGTTGAAACTTGATACAAATAAACAAGAAGGTGTCATATTAGAGAAAATAACGAGCCTAAGATGACCAACCCCTTGATTACATGGCGGAACACTATCCGAAATATCACTAAGCTCGACTCTCCTAACAAGGCATATAGGGGGATGGGGTAAAACATGAGTTGTGAGGTAATCAGTTAGGCTATACCCTTAGAATACGAATAGCACTTTTGTGACTAGTTTGTATACACCTGAGATGACGCAAAGTGATATGTGCATTAGAATCATGCTTCTATGTCATTCTCGCCATAACCTTAAACCTTTCCTTTCACCGGCAATGTGATCCAGCTGCTTTCCTTTGACTCTCTTGCACTTTGCTACGATGATGTTTATATATGTTTTACACGTTATGTTGGAGCATGCTTGTTGCTGATACTTAACCTGCACAAAGAAGCCTCACAAACCTTTTTTGTATGCACGAGTCGAGTATGGTTAGGGGATGGAATAGAAATTTCAAGGTGTAAAAAAGGGAAAGGCGTGCATGAAATGATGTAAATGGTAAAAAAAAAAAAAAAGCAAAAGATATTCATTCAAAGAGAGAGAGAGAGAGACAGAGAGAGAGAGAGGGAGAAGAATGAAATTATAAACCCGAAATAAAGGGGTGGATATATGGCTTTTAGTTATGGGATGGATGGTTTTTTCTAAAGCATAATGCTTTGAGAGGAAACAGGAACGACAAGAAAACCAGCTTTTTACTCAACATAGCCTTACCATTTTTTTTTTCTCAAACTCCATATGATCAAAAAGCCAACCTCCTTTCACCCCTTGTTGTTTATCCATTACTAGCCCTGTTTGGATTGTGATGCACATCATTCACTAGTGAATGAATGGGTTTAATTTTTGGTGAAATCGCGAGTTGGATTGTCATATTATTTCGATCAAAACTTTTTTATTGCATGCTTATGAGCATCAAAAACGGAGTTCGGATGAGCAAGAATTGAGAGGGAAACAAAGCAAAGCCAAATCGAATACCAGTTCTGCTGAAGCTGAGCTAGGATCAAGGACGTTGAGGCGCCACACTGTCACATTAAGGCGTGGCTGCTTGGAGATATACAGAATACAAGGCATCTTCGAGCGTCCTAGCATCCTTTCCTTCACGCCATGGCACGTCCCAAAACGTTTCCCTTAGTATAAAAATATCCCTTAACCCAAAAATTGATCAACTATCATTCTACATACAGCACCACATTGATCATGGGTTTGGTGCACTTCACCTAGGGTTTTCATCATCAACTCTTCATCAACTTCATCTTATATCGAGGATCAGGATCAAGATCAAAGGGGAAGCCGACGACCAAAGTTGTGAGATCATCTTTAGTTTATCTTGTTTCTTTGATTTGTAATTGAATTAGATAGCGATTAGTCTGATCTTTGGTGTTTGATGATCTGTTTTCTTCACCAAATCATGAGGCAAACCCTTGACTAAGCTCGTGATATAGTTGGATTAGTGTTTTGATCATTTTAATGTGATAATCTGATTGTTCATTCATTGTTATGAGTTGTGTGACTGTTGTTGGGCTTAATACTTCACTAGATTGATCACCTAACTTATGATTTGAGGATTGTGTTGAATTCGAGAGGATAAATTTGATCTATACCACGACAACCTTCGCCTCAGGTTGAATGCATGGTTGAGAAACCTCTTGCATGATCTACGTAGTCGTGTAGAGAAACTATCGTTTGTTATGACTCATTAGACGTCATTGTCTCATGCAGAGATACATTTCAAACAACAAATAATCTGATTTATACTAGACCTCAAGAGACACTAGCAAATGACTTAGGTTGACCCGACAAACAACCTCGACACTTGAACAACGACTTATGAGAACGAAGAAATGATACCTTCTCATCATATTCAATCTCCGTCACTTAGCGTTTAGTATCGTTTGTTAATTCTTGTGATAGAGTTAGGTTAAAACTCACTCGTTTATGATTGTTTAACCCAAGAGAGCTAAGATACATTGATTATAAGAGACAAAGTCCTTGTGGGACGATACTTTATACTCATCATTTTATTACTTGTAAGCGACTTATATACTTGCGTCATAGCAATATACAAAAACGTGTAACAATGAGGATGAGTACGAGGTCGAGGCCGTGGTTGTGGCCTAATAGTTATAACCAATGTTTTCAGACCCAAACCGTTCATTGTCGATTCAACCGCGGTAGAATCTTTACTGAAATGTGATGTAAAAATTTCTTTATAATATATATTTTATATAAAAAAATTCATATAAAGATTAAGTGTAACATATATTTATGATAATGGCAAAAAGAAAATCATTTTAAGAATGCATGATATTGTTCTTCTCTACCCAACTTTTGCCCAATAGTAGCAAGTCCGAAAAAGATAACCGACCCAACCATAATAAATCTAAAATTGATCTTCTTTTCCATTCTAAAACATTAGGATTTATATCTTTTCCTCTTGAATCGCTCAGCCGTCATGGAAAAGAGGATGAAGAGACTCTAGTCACTCCATGGCCGCATATAAACTAGACCTCTACCTCAACCCTAACCATAGACCATCTCAAAATAAGTTGCCAAACCTTGATTCAGACGAAGGGGATGGGAAATCAGAAGGAGAAAGCAGGAGTTTATCGAGTTCAACTAAACTGCACAAACTCATATAAATCATTGTGGGTCGTCATTCCAAACACTTCGACCATCGACTGGCCAATTTTGGACGATTTGTGAAGCGGGACGGCTTGTAGAGCTAACCCAGGCTGCATTGATGATTGCATGACGGGCTTTTCGATCGAACCACCTAGTGTGGTTCGGGTTTGATAACATTGGTTATAAGTAGCTTGAACTCCGTAATAACTTGGGGACACATAAAGCAGGGGGAAAGTAAAAATATACATGGCTCAATCCTGAGATCCAAACTCAACAAAAAGCGTCCTAAAAATATATGTTATAGGTACGATAGTAAAGGTCATTAGTCAAGGAATTGTCGAACACCAAAGCATTGGGAGGAGTTGTACCAAAAGTCCACAGGAAAGTATAAACAGGTTGAGACCAATCAAGAAAAAAAAGTCCCAAATAATGTTATCAAGGAAAATACAGTATCGGAAGATATAACTCATCTGGACATATCATATTTTCTCCAATCAAATATTCATCTCCCTGATGAAGATGATCTTGGTTATGGGTAACTATCTTTATGCATGTGCATTTATCTTTAAGTATTTTATATTTTATGTAATAGAATAAAATCATGTACTTTGTTTCAAATTGAATAAAAGGTTTGCTATTTCTGCGTTTATTTAAAACATTTATTGATAATTACAAATGAGAGAAGAAGATACATGCATTATGGATTGTGCCATGACTCATACAATTTCTTCAAAATAAAAGATGTTTCTCTCATTTAACATTAGTGAAACATAATGTTGGTACAATACGTAGAGCCCATTTTTAATCAAGGGATCTATAATAGAAAAATAGATATTTCTAAATGGTACCATATTCCTTATAAAAGATGTTTTCTATTCCTCAAAATTGAAGAGAAACTTATTGAATTTTAAGGATATACGACTAAATGGTTAGCATGTGAAAACAGGAAGTAAACAAGATAATATGTATCTTTATATTTCTTCTATAGCATCATGCTAGAACCATAGACAAGAAAAACTCTCAACACTTTTTCTAAATTATAACATACGATCATTGAAAAAATTGAGTCGTATGTAACTATGAAATAGAAATTCACCAATGATGATGCTTGAATAATTTGGCATGATTAACTTGATTATTCAGGAACTAACATGATACGTCAAATGATTGAAAAAAGATTTAAACCGGTGTCCATTAAAGAATCAAAAGATTCTAACAAGTTATGATTTATCATGCGCTACGTGTTCATCAGAGAAATTAATTATAAGACCATCCCCTATAAAAATCAATGTTGAAACTCTAACATTTTATGAAAGAAATTAAGGTGACATATGTAGACCTATCCATCCTATAAATGGACCATTCACATATATTTTAATATTGATAGTTAATACAGTTAGATGGTCACATGTGTGTATTCTTTCTACTCGAAATATAGCTTTTATGAGACCATTGACTCAAGTTATCAAATCACGAGTACCTTTAATAGATAATCCAATAAAAACAATTCGTCCAAATAATGTTGGAGAATTTACATCATAAGCAGTTAATGAATATTCCATGTTGGTTGGTATTACTGTTGAGCACTATTAACTTACGTTCATACCCAAAATATTTTAGCTGGATTAAAAACTTTTAGTTAATTGCAAAACTATTACTTATTAAAAACAAATTAAAAACGTCAGCTTGGAGCCATGCTCTACTTTTTGCAGCAGCGCTTATACATATTAAACCGATAACCTACCACAACCGTTCTCCATTTTTACAACTCACATTTTGATGCACAACAAAAAAAAGGGCCTCTAGCGACCGAGCGATCGTTGATATAGTGACTAAGTAATGGGAGTTCGTCGTTAAAAAGTTTTACGACTGAAGAAGATATGTTGGTAGCTATTCAGCGACCGAAAGTCAAAGCTGGTCGTAAATAGACGACTTATTAGCGATTGAATTCGTCTTTAGTCGCTAATTAGCGACTACTCGGTCGTGAACCATATAATTAACCCTTGATCTGCCCACAACCCAAAAAACATTGTCGCCCCCTATTGTCGCCACCGTCGTCTAGACCCCTAACGACTACTCCATTGTCTACCCCCCACCCCCCTGCTGTTGACCACCATTCCCTCCACCAAGTCCTCCTTCCCCAATTTTCCCCCACCCTTCTCCAACGACCTCCCCCCTCCAATAACCACAAGCCACCGTCGTTGTCTATCTGTCATCACCGTCGTCCTCTTATTACCATCGTCGTCATCCTCATCCCGTCGCTGTAGTCGTCTAGCCCGCCGTCATCATGGTCTCCTCTCCATCCTTATCTTCAAACGTCTCAAACCATAAGAACTTAATTAAAAATATAATTCTTCTAATTTTACTTTGATTTATCTTATTTTAGTTTTAATTTGAGATCGATTTGTTTATTTAGGTTGATTTGGTATGGTTTTATGGTGGATTATGATGGTGGAAATGGGGATGATGATTTTATATAAATTGAGTTGATCTATTGTGGATTGTGATGATTTATGGTGGATTTTGATGCTGGAAATGGTGAAGTATAATTTATGATGGTTTTATGATGGATTGTTGATGATTTTGGTTATGATGGTTGATGTTGGTTGATTCTAAGGTGTATCTTTGCTATGATGGTTTGAAGTACGTAAATAATATTATGGTCGTTTGTGATGATGGTAGATTATGGTATAATAGCATTATGGTGTATTATGATCTCATAGAATTTGATTTTGGATGATCTTTGTTAAATATATAATTTGGTTTTTGAGATTTGTTTGTACAAAAGTTTAAGTATAGTAGAGTAGTCATAGTTTAGGTGATTTGTTATTAAAATGAATTTTTTCGTTTTTCTTTTTCTACTAATTAGGTGTTTTAATTCTTTATCAATTTTTTTATCTGCAGTGACGACGTCAGTTTTTTCTTGGACGTCCGATAGATCTTGGATGTACAATTGACTTGATAATGGTTTTCTTAGTGATTAGTTTATATGAAATGTTGATAATTTTATGAATTTCGTTTGTGCGAATGATACACGAAATTATCGAGAACATTCAAAATTTCCTTGATCAAGTGCAAAAACAAAGACTATCAATTGATTGATTATGTGAAGATGTACTCATATATGTGTGGATTTGTCAAAGGATACTATATATGGGACTTCCATGGAGAGGTTAAACAGGGAGAATCCTCTAGACTGTTTGGATCAAATCGATTCGAGGAAATGATTGCTGATATTTTTGGACCCATTTACTTTGATAATGTAGGCGGAACACCTGATGATTTTGATGTCAATCCACCCCTTGCTACTGAGGAGTTTTTTGATGCTAAATTCTGCTAGAGAATTGTTATATCCGGGCTGTAAAGTCTCTCGATTTTCGACTGCGTCTAGGTTGTTGAACATCAAATGTGAGTACAACATACCTCACAGGATGATAGATGTAGCGGACGTTGACTTCGCGTGTCTGATCTTAAGTCACAAGGATTGCACACTGTCAAATGGTGCGTCTTGAGGAGTCGCTACCTAATTGATCTCTAATTAGGAAGGGTTGGATAGGGCTTGGTCTTTGGATAGAGTTTTAGACTCGAGAGTTTGGTTAAGTGACAGGAAGATCGCTTCACCTGCTAGCATTCGTCATCTCCGTAATCAGTACGATCTCTACTTTCGAAGGTTTCCTTTTATAGATAGTCGTGCCATCCAATTGTGCTGTCTGATAATGTCCTGTGTGACAAGTGAGGGAAAACATAGAGAGAATATAGAGATTTTGACCGAACTGTTAAGCGGTTGTCTAAGTACTTGGAGTTCAAGATAAGGTCAAGCGTAGTTCAGATTATGATCAAACCTTCTAATAGAGTACTCTGCTTACCCTCGTTAGATCTTGGACTAAGAAGGGGTCAGACCATGTGTAGTTTGGCAATTAGAAAGTCTCCAATTGTATCAGTTTTAAAACTACTTAACTCCTGATGTGACTCAGTCGGGATCTAAGTCTTTTAAAGGTTAATCCATGTATTTTATAGATTTTTTTATTTTTATTCACCTAAGTGTGAAATTGGTTAGTTTCTGTTGGTTTTCACTTTATTCACCTAAGTGTAAATTATGGGTCGAGTTTGATTGCTTCCTTCCGTTTAAGGAACTTTTTGATTTTTCTCATTTTATGGTTAATTCACCTAAGGTCAAATCTATGTGATTTCCTTTATTTTTTCTTAGTTTATCTCAATGTAATTAAAACTTCTACTTAAGGGCTCTAAGCCAACCCAAAATATTTTCCTAATCAATTGAATGTTTTCGATTGATTTATCTAACTAGTCCTAAACTGATTTATCTAGCTAAACAAAAGCAGGAAGAGTTTGTTCACCAGAAAATGAACTAAATGAATTATTGATTTTGGTTCATCTTTATACGAACTAACTAATATTTGATTTAGGTAGCTAACTGATTTTCGCTTTTTATAACCTTAAGTCGGTTTCAAAACACACGTTAACTGATAACATTAGGGGGAATATTATGTGACTGATTTCACGAATTTTGCACCTAATTTTAGAAAAGATGCAAGCCAACTACTTGAATCAATGTTACATCAAAACATTAACAAGTCAGTAACGTCACCAGCATGTGAACATCCTAGTTAATTCCTGAATACCTAAGCATGAGAGTAGCTAGCTAAGGACAAGACATGAACCAGCCAAAGGAATGACAGCAAATAAACAGGGTCAATTTCATGGGAGCTCATACAATTAACTATTCAGATCAATAGAACAAGGGCAGCAGCGCTTGTAAGCAAGCAAAATGATAATTACCTAGCGTGATAGAGCGCCAAAACAAAAACATTCTCGTCCGAGTTTCGAGCAACATGCCAGCATCAATAATAATTGCCAACCATCGTCACAGAGGCAAGGAGCTCCGGAACCAGTCGAACAAAAGGTCGTTGGTCAAAATGAGGAACGGATGCCCCGGGTTTCCTGTAGGAATTAGATCCTACGAGATCAAGTATGAAGACACGTCAGATTAGATAAGATTTTCATATTCTCAATGACCTTTGGAAAAGATAAGGATAACACCATTTGTTTCAGTTAAATGTTGTGGGACAAGATCCAAGATGTGATGAGGTGAGTGCTCTATCAGAATAGGATAAGGTCGGGATTCTGATGATCAATGTCAAAAGGGATGGACTAACGATGCTGCCTTTTTTTTTTTTCTTTTTAAGAGTTAATACGGTGAAATTGTCAAATCAATATAGGGGAATGTCCCTTGCATGGAGGATTACATAATCCAAAATCACAGGCTAAGAATGTTCTTTAAACACTTTTCAAGAAAAAACTTTAGGTCGACTGTATTTTCTGAAAATATCATATCATCATCCTCAGACAATAATTTAATGAACAGAACCGTGCTCAGGCAAAACTCATATTTATATGGCTTTCACTCGCAATATGTCGCTAAAATTTCTGTATCACATAAATTGATGTGTCACTCAGATTTATATGGCACGCTTTCACTTTCTGTGACATTCGTCTCACTTTGTGTGACACTCGAATACTCACCAATACACAAGCGACTCGACTCCTAACAGGATATGCCTAAAAGCAAGTAAGATCTCGAGTATGACTCATGTAAGGTTTATAATGTGTCTGAGGGTATCAAAGACGGGATCTGTTGGAGGCTTAAAATAAAACCAAATATGTTTCTTGAATACCCTAGTGTGTCTATAAACCTTTTAGAGTACGACTATGTTCAAAACTCTCATCTTGAGTTGGCACTGATGGAATGTCATCTTCTAATGTTCAATGTTAATTTTACTTGAATCATTGGGTTTCGGATGGATCCTCAGTTGATGTCTGATCGGGAATGTCCTATTTGTTCAATATCAGTTTGACGTTAATGTGACGACCTGTTGAGATTTCGTGATAGGCCGGATGTCTTTGAATGCTTCTAGAATAAAACGTGACAGATTTCAACATCATCAAGTGATCCTGAAATTCTGCTTCTCTTCATCACTTTCAGCATTTCCTATTTTTAGTATTTTTTTCCTTTACTTTCTTTTTTTCTTTTTCTTTTTATTTTTCAATATTGAATGATTCACCAATGATGATGATCCTTATAAGGGGATTAGAGAATAGAGATTGTGGTGGAGAATTATGTTTGTGAAGCACTAGTCAAGTTTTTGCAAGTTGGTAAAAAAAAAAACGCTACAGCAATGAACTTCGTTCCTGACTCTGATCCAATTGATGGAATGTTGGTCGATAGGTAACCATGTTTTTTGTGCTCGTCAAAGGAGTAGATAGTTATTCTTCTCCGGATGAGAAAGAATGCCGCTGGCTCTCAATGCAATCTAATGAGTCTGATCCCTCATATTGATCTGCATCTTCTGAATTTTAAGCTTCATCAGCAGCATATGGTTCTCCGGGATAGAGTTCTGAATTTTATCTTACTCTAAAAAGATTATCCCATGACTGTAAAAGTGATTTCTTGCATCTTCCCAAAGAAAGTTGGAAGACCTATCATAAGTCTGATTTGTGAAGCGCACATTATTTTACCCGTGAGGCTCAATAAAGAATCTATGTGAAAATGAATTGTTGGTTCTTTGTTGAAGGACATATATAGACTAAACCTATGAGTCACGATACGATCAGACACCTGTTCAAGTGCATACCCTCATAAGACTTAGAGAAACTCTCAACTCAACCTGTTTTCTCTCAAAAAAAAAATAAAAATTGATTAGCTTGACATTGATTTTGTCTAATTTATTCTAAATGATTATGATTAAACTAACGTTCTATCATGAAAACAGTTTTGTTGAAAATAGTCTTTTGGTCCTAAGTCTATGACCCTAGAAGTGACATCCTGATGCTGCAACGAGATCTGAAAATTTCAGTACATTAACTAATCAGTACAACAAAATGACGATGACTCGACCGAGAAGTTACTGAAAACTCTTCAATTGTCTTCCAAGGAAACCAAGTCTGTAGTTAGACTTTGATCCATGACCCTGTGATGTGAAGATGAACACTCTAGGAGATAGAGTCTGAATATTGGTAAAGTCATAAATGAAAACTCTAAGAGAAAGTGTGTGTTCAAAGACAGATGTTCAATGATCTAAGGTTTATCAGAAATGAAAACCCAATCGATTTTAGGGTTTGCTCATGAATGAGAGGTTTAAGAAAAACTCTTATGAAAGTGTTAATTACAGCTCTTCTGAGAAGAGTTCAAATTTAAATGGAAACTTGTTAAACATTTATATATGTACATTTTCCTTGGTTAATTACCTTTGTGTTTATCCTTCTTAGTGTCATTTTTACTATTCTAGCTTCTTTTATGTTTTTGTCGTCGAAACTGTTGTTTGTTGTGTTTTCTTTGCAGGTGAGCCGTTGGAGCTTATATTGCTGAAATTGATTGAAATGCAGCTAGGATTGGATTTTCATGTAAAACGAGCTGGATTTGCATGTGTATGTGCTATATTTGACGATTATATGGTGCTGATGTCATGTATGGACGAAGCTGAAATCATGATGACCGGAATGTGCGCTTTCACAGCCTGGCTACCCATTATTATTTTCATGGCCGTGAGTCTAACTCGACAGATTAGTTATTTTCTGCTCGATTTTTGTGAGTTTTGAATGCTTATGAATTCCATATATATACCTTCTTTCAGAATAGTGTAACTCATATAGAACTTTTTGTTTTTCTTTATCTAGATTTCTCTTATTTCTAGGTTTAGGTTTAGATCTCATTTATGATTCTCCCGATTGAACTTTCATTACTGTAACTCCAGAGTTATTGTTCTTATTTTTCTTATTATATTGTGGTTGATTTGGGTGTAATCGAAGACGACGGATTGCAGCATTGGAATTCATTATGGATTATGTCGATGATGGGTTTGATTGTTCCTTTCATTTGTCTTGATTGTTTCGTTTCAGTTATGATCAAGTAGATAGTGTAGCGGGAATCATGCGAGTGAATCTATGGATATGGAATGATGAGAAAAATCTGGTTTTATTGATGTGAATGAAGAACTTATGGATTGTGAATATTTCTAGTGTTTATTTTATGTGTTTCATGATTTTATCCTAAAGTAGCTAATTAGGGTTGGTTATGTTTCACTAATGCGATAGTTGAACTCTTTTGAACATGCTAGTAGCAACCTAGGTTTGGGTGAATAATTGATCTCTATTAAGATTTATTCAAGGTAGGAGAAACATCACCACTTAGGGCTATATCTTAGTTAACTCTTTAGTTGGGATATAAATACCTTAAGTAGAGTTAGAGCTTAATTTAAGAAATAGATTACTACGACTAATTTGCACTCTAATGAATTGTCTAGAATATCTTTTCTTGACAATGTCTTAGTACTCTTCTTGGACAACATTAGAAAATTGCATGACTAAAGTTTTCTCCAACTCTGCCCACATAAAATTATTCAAAATATTATGTAATATTGTCTATATTTATTCCGTATGCTATGAATGATCACATGTGATCCTTTCTAAATTTTAATTATCCTTACTTGAGTTTATTATCATTCTATATTTATTATCATTAGTTTTAGTTTTTATATCTTTTGAATATCCCCTCATTTTAATTATAAGGTTTGATTTGATTGTTGAACTTAGGTTATGAATTAAGAAGTCCAGGTGGAAACGACCCCTTCATATCACTGCTACTTTTCAAGAAGGAATAATTGGACGTATTGATGACAGCACGTTGCAAATTTTAATGTCGTTGTCGGGGACCGTTAATTATTTATTTGCTAAGTTCAATAGTTATTTATTGAGTTTTGTAATTTATTGTTTTTCCATTCATATTGTAGGTCATATTTGGATACCTCATCAAGCTTGGATACTCGTGAAGCTTTCTACATGAATCTGGTGAGATCGTTCTTTACTATTTATGATTATGGCTGTTAATATGGAGGAGAAAACTTTGAAACAAATATCTGGACCGACTATGGATGGTGAATCAATGTGCATTGTTTATCCTAATGTAGAAGTCCATTTAAATTTAATGTTGGATTTGTTCAATTGTTATCAACTTTTAGAGGATTATTTGATGAAGATCCCCATGAATATTTGAAAGAATTCCATGTAGTATATAGTAACATGAAACCTGAAGATGTTATTGAAGAACCAACTCTACATTAACGTACGAAGGTAATGAAGCATGTATTATATAATTTAAAGAAGGATACGTAAAATGTGATATAACTCAAAATATAACCCCCTAAATTTTCTTTTGCAAATGATCTTCAAACCAGTGAAGATATAAGTATTCAACGAATTCGTTCCGATGAGAATCAAGCGGATTTATTCACAAAGGTAGTTTTCAACCACAACATTATGTATAGTAGATAAGAAATCAGGATTTCTCTTATCTTGATCATTATCATTAACTTGTTACATTATTATCAGCCCATTTTTCTTTATGATTATAGTTTATAATGGATAAAAAATGTAAACCACTTTTTGCCATAAAATGAGGACTACCTTATTTTGCATTGTACACAAAAAAAAAAAAAAAAAAAAAAAAAAAAAAATAAAAAAATGAATTAGTGAACAATTCTAAAGAAGTTTTCCTCTTAGTCTCAATGTTCTTTATCTTTGGTTAGCGCATTATATCTCAACAAATGGGAGCCAATTTCGCAACTCGTTAGCATAGTTATCACACGATTTGGATATCGAATCAGTGAGGCCTTTGAATTGATGAGTCACTGGTTCGATCGTTTATAATATTTTATAGTTTTAATGATGTATAGATTATATTTCATTTATAATTGATAAATATAAATAATATAACGAGTTGTAGGGATTGATATAAAATCAGCCAACATAAAAGAAAAGATTCCTTGGAATATTTTATTCGACTGAATCACTGCTATAAATTCTTTCTTAGAATCATTTCTTTTAAGATATAAAATGAGTCATGCTAGCTGATTTTAAATGGGCCCTGTTTCCTGTATTTATTATTCTTATATATGTAATTTTTTTGGTTTTTTTTTTTACAGAAAAAAATCTAATATATGTGTTAACTCTATCAATTAAAGTGAAATATCTATTTTTGTATTTCTTTGAACATTTTTTTAGCATTTTTTTAAACCAGTTTTTATCTTATTTAATCAGTTTTGAAAGGGTTTTGAGCGGGTCGATTTTATACTTGGTTCTTTATGGACATGTTTGGTATCGTTGTTGTTTCTTATTTTCTG
Organism: Drosera spatulata; assembly: GCA_035668315.1. Classification (NCBI taxonomy): domain Eukaryota; kingdom Viridiplantae; phylum Streptophyta; class Magnoliopsida; order Caryophyllales; family Droseraceae; genus Drosera; species Drosera spatulata. The sequence continues at coordinate 6,051 of JAOVYX010017049.1, read as the reverse complement.
TTTTCATTTCACTGAATGATGAAACAAAACTGTTTGGAATTGATTTTTATTTCTTAAATATATGAAACAGAAGCAGAAAATAGAAAATCAAAAAAAAATGATTTTCACTTTCTGTTTTTTTGTTTCATCTGAGTGTATCATTCAAGATTTCGTTTACAAAAAATTGCATATTTTATGAAATATTTTTGATTTTCGCTACTGATTTCCTCTTTTTATTATTGATTTTGCTTTTCACAATTTTAAACAGGGATACCAAATAGTCCTTAATTGAACCAACCCAACTAGATCAATTCAGGATCAGGGTTCAATCAGTTGCATGGTATTAGAACTTAAGAAAAGGGCTAGCTTTCTATGTGCTCATTTTCAATTTTTTCCACGTCAATTATAACAAGACTAGACAGTTGAGCCTAACTTCCTTCCCTTATCTAAAACTCGTGAGGAAAATTCCCAACGAGCACAAGGGTTGGAAGTCTAGGTTCCTTTTGGCTGAACATAAGGACGGGTTGGCTTGGCTCTTTCGAAGTCGGTGGGTGGAGAGTCCAAACATTAAGGCCTTGAAAAGACCCGAGATGACCTGTTTCGAGACGGAGGCTTACAATCTTCTTATGGAATAGAAGAAGACCCCAGAGGAGAAGACGATGCTCCTCTGAGGGGACATCCTGACTGAAGAGGAGCTAGTAAAGCACGACTTCGGTGGATTCCGACTTCACTGTCTTGCCAACATGGGACATTTTCTGACCGAGTTTTGAGCTTGATCTGTTTTCTTTTTTTGGCAGCTCCTGAAAAAATGGTGTTAATGGTTGAGATGAAGGCCATGAGGGCGGCCAAGCACCCAGCTCCCGAGTAGGCTCCTCGTGCTTCTGCAGATCCCGAGGAGATCTAAGCTGAGGCTGAGGCATAGGCGAGGGGAGAGGCCTCAATTGTACAGGGCCCTGTAGGCCCAGGGCCAAGCGTGTCAAAGGTCGGCACGAAGATCCCCGATGTCGGACATTTCCGAGTCTTTCACCCAGGAAGGAAATCGAGAAGAGTTTGAGGAGGTGCTCGAGGTGCCTCCCCTGAATGCTCGTCCTCCTACCAACGGCACTTCGGTATCTATGGTCGGCATGTCGGAGGGGGAGATTTACGAGAAGATGGGGGCTCGGACAGCTTTCATAGAGCCCCTTGGTGAAATCATTGACACCACCTCCTTCCCCCCAGCGCTGTGCTATCGTCCATACTAGTACTATGCTCCGAAGATCTCCTGCCACTCTCCCGACTTCCAAGGTCAGAAGACCATGCTTAGCATGGCCCTCCCCAAGGATAGGGAGGAGTATGCTAAACAGGGTCGGGTCGAGTTTGTCCGACAAGCATTCAACGACCTTTTTCGGATAAGTGTTTCGTTCTGGTTTCCATCTTCCATTTTTCCAAGTTCCTTTTGGCTTGTTGACCGTAAAGACATGCTTACCTTTGCAGCGTTGTCACGTTGTTCCCAACTGGCCCATTAGTAGGAGGCCTCTGCCAAGATGGTGAACTAGGCGAGGGCTGAGCTCCGAGCTGCTAAGTCGGCAGAGGAAGAAACCGAGGCTTAGCTTGCTGCTACCCGGCTGAGGATCATGGGGCAGCACAAGTTGATCAAGGACTTGATGACCACCCTCTCTGCTCGGGACGATCAGATCAAGGAAATCACTGACAAGATGGCCGAGCTGGATATCCTGAGCTTGATGCGATGTTGAAGTCGACCTAGGTTGGTTTTCGTGCCCGAAAGAAGGAGATCTAGGAAGCCTTTTCCGAAGAAGGCTTCAACCTGGGTTGGGAGATAGCCTTCAAGGAGATCTTCGACTTTGAGGAGGCCAACCTCAAGACCTCATGAGAGAAGAAACTCTTGTCCGAGCTCCCTTACATCGAGCTTAGCTTCTGCCCGAATAGATGGGTAGAGAAGGATCGGACCTTCAATGAAGAGGAGGAGAAGGCTTACGAGACCACTGAGAAGGAGAAGAAGGCAGCTGAGGCCTCGTCGGATGAAGAGGATGAGGCTGGCATCTTGGGACCCCCAGAGGAGACCTGAATATGTAATATAGGAACCTAGAAACTCGGACCTCGGGGGTCTGTCCCGAGGTTTGACCCTTTGTACTGGTCCTTTAATTAATGAATTGCCTTTACACTAACTCAGTGTGCCTTTTTACTTCTACTGTTAGCTTTGTTGAACCTTTAGCGGTGTTTTAGCACAACCAACTAAGTACCGACATAACTTTATTGAATCAAAAAGATTTTAAGTTACAAGTCGGGTACATGACTTCTTCAGGGTCTAGTCATGACTTTCTAGGCTTTCCGACTAGGGTTCCCTTTACAGTTATTCTTCTGGCTTAATAGGCTTCTCGACTTGGGTTCCCTTTATAACCATTCTTCTGGCTTTATAGGCTTCCTGACTTAGGTTCCATTTATGGCCATTCATGGATAGTAGAATTTCAGGTCGTCCCCGTTGAAGGGCCTCGGTAGTGGGTGTCCATTGAGTCTGAAGATCTTGTATCCCCCCGAGTTAATATAGGACTTACTCAGTAAGGTCCTTCCCACTTATCGGCGAGTTTCCCTCCAACTTGACAGACATCAAACTCGGCCCTTCTGAGTACTAGGTAGCCGAGTTCGAAGCCCTTTCTCCGGACCCCTTTGTTGAAGTATAGAGATACCTGTTGTTGGTATGCTCAAGCTTTGGTCAGTGCGGCATCCCTCTTTTTCCGCACGAAGTCGAGCTCCTTCCTTATTAGATGTGGGTTCTTTTCAAACAAGAAACCCATTAGCCTTGGGCTCGGATGCTCAATCTCCACAGGGACCACCGCTTCCATGCCGAAGGCCAGGGCTGTAATGCCCCGACTTTCCATTACTTATTAATGATACATATGACGTCACTGCCGCTGGACCCAACGCCTCAGCTAGGCAAAAACTATACTTCCTGACTTAGTCATAAGAATTAAGCTAAGTTCACTTATACATCATTAGTCAAGAAACTTTTATTGCACCCGATCTTAACTCAGAATATCACATTTGCAGCGAAATACATCTTTTTTTAAGATCAGAATACCTTTCATACATAAGCTACATCGCATCAAATCTTAGGTCACACTTTTTTTTCAAGTCTTGCTCCTGTAACAAAGAGAAGAATAAAGACACAGAAAAGTAATAACCGTGAGCTATAGGAGCTCAATAACGTGTCGATCCCCTTTCCAGCGGTTATACGAGAGAAGAAGGAAAGAAAAGAAAAGGGAAATGATCACTTGGATCCTTTGTTCCAGCACTCTGAAATTATCATGCCAATCTGACATTCACAATTATCATCACAAGCATACCAATGATTCAACCTAGTCACATAAGCACACTTAACGACACGTAACAACTCTTGAAACTACGCGTCCATTGACACTCCAGACATTAACAACGTTATCTACCACCATCATACCCTTGACGGTTTGATAGTCAAGACCTCCATACCAAACAAACTAAGACAATGACACAGTGAGATGACAGGTCCCGAGTCCAGGTCTCACGCACTACTGCACTCAACAGTTCACTCAAGACTTTGTTATACTTACCATTATATCAATCACACAAAGACGACAAACAATAGATACCCTGCATGTTATAATTATGCCCTTGGCGAGACTTATTCGATTTCATAAGTAAGCTCTCTTTAGCTTTAACAAAAGGAACATCCGTGAAAGGGGATCAGCCAAACCGAAGACCAGGGTCTCCTGCAGTGAGATACCTCGTACCAAAACGACCTCTTAGAGTCGATATTTTTGTCATGATTTTTTACAAACGAATTTTATAACCCAATTGTATAAATTATGACGTTCAGTAATATACTGTTTTTGTTATTATTTGAAAAAATAAATTATCTCAAATTTTTTGAGCCTTTACATTCTTCCCTCCTTGAAAAGGTTTCATCCTCGAAACTAGAATGAAGAGAATGTAGGAACTATCATTAAATTAATATGATATTTCTGATGTATAATGATTATGACTGTGCTCTGTCACGATCATGATGAGTATAAAAAATCAAACAGAGCTTATGTCCATATGCTATAATCATTACAAGGACTGTCAAGACCATGACACCTTCGTTTCACACAGTTCAATAGCCTTCGATAGTGTCATGACCATGACAAGGGTCCAATGACATTCCTAACCATTATCGTATCCATAATACCCACAAAAACAACCCTCAAGTGACACTAGACTTTAAATAACTCTTTATTGATATCACATAAGCTTCAACCTACCAGTTACGACTGAGTAGGATCAGTGTTATAATTTCTAGGTAAAATACTAGTGGAAAGAAAGCATAAAACATCAGAAGATCCAACGTTTCCGACATTGCAAAGAAGAAAGTCGCAATACAACCACTGTAACCACGGGCAGGGAACGTAGAGGTACCACGAATAGTACCCAGTACAAGATCTTCTTGGTAAACGGGTGCATTGTGAGTTATGGTGGTGATGAAACTCTAATTCTGTGAAAAGTTCGCTAAGGTTTCACCTCCTATTTATAATACTTAGTGTTTAGAAAGGGTTAAAACAATATTTGATGAAATCTGGATTTTGAACTGCGTGTGATTCATTTATCACGCATTGGTGACTTTGCCTAATAAAGACAAAGGAGATCTGGATTCGATAATCATTAAGCATGATCTGAAATCCCGTTATGTCCTCACATCCAAATGATTTGATCGTTTATTGATACATGTTAAACTCAACCTTAATTTTGTTGCTTTCAGATAACCATCACAATTTAACTCTCAATATTTAGCATGAAGCAAAGAAAATAAGCTTGATGACAGTATCAAATATAAGGATCCTTGTATACCAATACAAGAATCAGGCATATACTTATGCTTTTGTATAACTTCTTAACCATTTACGCAAACATCTTGTTGTAACCTTTGCCATGAAGATAGATTTTCTTTCTCAACGATTCTCAATTCCTATTTTGGAATACTAATGAGATTAAACTGAACAATATGGTCTCATATGTTGGTATAATCTTCTACCCCAAACGCCTCATGCACATTAAACTTGACAACCTTAGCCTTGCAAAATCATATTATCTAGAACTAATTTTATATAAACCTCATACTCAAAGGCCATATTTAATTCAACTCAATAGTTACTCAAGTCCCCTTATAATCTCTGGATCCAGATTATAAGGTACCACATTGTTTAAACTAGAAACTGATAATGCCTTGGTAAAAGAAAATTGTTCTTCCCCTATGCTAATAAAATACGATATTTCACATACTCAAGAATGACAACTCAAATATACATTCAACCAAGACCTTAAGTATAAGAGACGGTTGTCTTGAACCTTCATTGTATAACAATATAGCAAGGCTTATTATAACTTTAATCACAAATGCAGTGGATTGATTCCAGTTTATCAATCCTTTTTCTGGGCTTGATTTTAACCTGAATCAACCATAATTCCATTTAATCATCACAGTATAGCTTGTCTACATTTGGCCATAAAAAGTACGATAGACAACTATTTCCATGCCAAAGATGTTTTCACAAATTTAGAGTGCATTTACAGTTTACCATGTATCAATGTTGGTACACAACAGAAGAACCACACAGAAATATCTGATTGGGAAGCACACATATGGCATACTTCTAATACGGATCATCAAAGGGTGAGAATACTATAAGATTGAGTACACAACTCTTATTCCTTACTCTCGGTGTTACTACCAGAGCATTTGTTTTCCACAATGTCACTTGATGTCACAACATTGTTTTACTTTTATGAGCATCCCTGTGATTCTCAAGGTTCTTTAAATTGTAATAGCAGTATCGTCAGAGCTTATAAGGTGTTATATTGATGCGTGCTGTCGTAGGCACTTCAAATTAGAATTTATATGCACTCACTTTCACTCTAAAAAATATATCAAATTAATACAGTAGTGGAAGTATGGGTCGAACCCACAGGGACGGTCGCAATATTATTTATCTTTCCTTAGTCACTATAAAGAACTGTTATAGATATGAAAATTATAGTTTTGGGGGGGGGGGGGGGGGGGGTTTT
>JAOVYX010017048.1:0-23116 GCA_035668315.1 Drosera spatulata | reverse complement strand
CCTTTTTTGTCTGGATTGAAGACATATAATTACCCAAAATTCCCCCAAACCCCCCCCCCCCCCCCCCTCTCAAATTTTCATTATTCCAATTGCTCACTCAAATCTTAAGATGATGGTCTGGTTACTTTGGGTGGATTTTTTTGGAACTACATTCCAGAATACCTCCTCAATTCTTGCTGTGATGGACAAATTAGTTATTCTGATAGTTTTTAAAATTATGAAGATTAGAAGTGGTCTTTTGGAATTATATGGAATTTGAGGTGGTGATGTGGAATTCACTTTTTTTTTCCTGCTTATTGTTTTCTTGAACAGATTCATGGCTTCATGCTGCTCACTCGTGTTTCATTTGCGAGAAGGGCTGGTATCATGAGGCTGGTCTATCATCTACTTAATATGAAGTGTATATGTTGCTAGAAGCTGCCAGGGATATGATTTATTTGTTATTACATCAAAGGTTGTTTTGGTTATCAAAATAAAAAAGATCAATCTTGTAGTTTGTGGGGGAGATGTGTCTTGGGACAATGGTCGGACAATTAGGGTATCGTCCTTTCGTGGATCATCCCCCTGGTGCTGAACCATGTACTTTATTGGCTTCAATTGTCAATACACAGATCTATTAAAACCATCATTTCGGATTTCATTTGTGTAAATTATGTGGAAGTTGTTCTTTTTCTTCCAATAAGTTATATACCTTTTATTTTATTTTTACCAAATGATCATTTTTTTTAAAAAAAAAATTCCAACATCCTCCCTGATTTATCTTTCGAGTGGATGCTTTTCTTTCTTCTTTAGGGGACCATTATTTTATTTTCGTGTTCTTCTCCAATCCATATGGTAAACATCAATCAGAAGAACCCTCCAAACTACGAATGATATATATCAAAATCGTGTTCTTATCCTGGATTGTTTCTGATTGAAAAAAATTACTATAATGTGACTGAGAAACAGTAAAACCAAGAACAATAGGAGGGTCCAGATGAAGACAAGAATCATGTGGGATCCTTTGCACAGTCCGGTGTCCTTTCAGTCTCAGGAACAGAAGTCACAGGTTTTGTCTAAATGGTTCCAAAGTGACATGAAAGAGATGTGTCAGGGAAAGGACGACTTCGATAATGGTTATAATTTTGGGATTGCCTACAAATACAGAAGGTGATGCACAAGATTAACAACCTAACTGCTTGCGAATCTCTATTACTCTGAATTGAATACTTCTGCAATAAGACTCCTAGTGAAGAGAAGTGAAAAGTTAATTGCTAAATATCTAAACCAGTAATCTAAAAGCAGAGTTTGAATATTGCTAATATTTTACAAACAAGATCAAGAAACTGTTTCAAGTAGAGTTTTGGTTTGTATTGTTATTTACATAATATAAAGTGACATGTTGATTGTGAGACAAAACAATCATATTTAGCATTATCTTCTTGATATATCACATTGCTAATCAAGGAAGGACTGGAGGGATAGTCATATTTTAGTTATATTGTCTAACCAGTATAAAAAAATTTGTATTTTTACATTACTGCTTTCAATACCTATAATCTTATTGCTAATCAACTTTGACTTAGAATAAAACTAAAAGAAATCAACATTACTGTAGTAAGGTTTCGTATTACTGCTGTAACCTATGAACAACTTCACTGTCAATCTAATTTTGATAGATTGTAATTTTTTGAAAAAGAGACTATTCATCCCTCTCCTCCCCCTCTAGTCTCACAGCAAGTTATATTGAAATTTTTAATTGGTATCAGAGCCAACCTTTCTAGGCTTAATAAGCTTTTAGAAAAGAATTCTATTTTATTTAGCTTGCAAAGAAGTTACTGATATGAGTTTTAAGAATGTCAGGTGCTAGCAAAAGTCTTCATTCCCAACGATGCGCATCCCTCTCTCTTCAAGGACCACAAGTTTAACCATTGGAAGGCCAGAAAGATATTTCATTTTGATCAAGCCGATGAAAGGATGAGAAAGATGGTACTCGAGGGAAGTTTCATTCCCATGGGTCCATCCTTGGATCCTGAAGACAAAGGGAAACTTGTCCCTAAGAATGAGAAGGATTTCTCAGAAGAAGATAAGGAGCACATACAAGTAGATCGATGGGCCTTGGGGATCATTGTAAAATTCTTAGGCTGTGATATGCTTGAGGTGATCTTACACTTCAAAGGAGGCATGGGAATCCTTAATTTTGAGAAATGATGGCACAGATGAAATAAAGAAAAACAAGCTGAGTCTCCATATTCAGCAATATAAGCTTATAAATATGAATGATACAAAAATCCTTACAGAGTTCTTTAACAGATTTAACATTATTGTCAATACTTTAACAGATCTAGGAAAAAATATTACCCTATAGAAAGTCAACTTAAAATTTTTTAGGTGTCTCACTCCCGAGTGGGACACCAAGGTAACTACAATAAGAGTCCAGAAAAATAAACCAAACCACGTTCTCTAACCTTTATGATGTCTTACTTACCTACAGTTTGGAGATTGAGCAAAGAAAATCTCAAGCAATGGATCAGAACAAGAAGCAAATCTCTCTTAAAGCTCACATGAGGAGCTCAAGGCATGCAACAATGGAAAGGGTTGCTATAGAAGAGTCTTCTAATTCCCAATCAGAAGCATCTAGTGAGGAGTTTGGCCATGCTGAGTAAAAGATTCAAAAACTTCTTCAAAAAGAATAGCAAGCCAAGTAGAGATACTCCCACACCAAAAGACTCTGAGCTTACCTGCTATAAATGCGGTAAAGTTCGGCCACTACAGGCAGTGTCGCGGGCAGGACAGGGTCGTGGACACGACGTCTCCCTGTCACAGGCGCGACAACACATTTCAGCAGAATCCCATGTTCTTTAATACGTCACTGGTGTGACACTTGCTGTGTCGTGGCCGCGACTGTTTTCCAGATGCAGGACACTGCTTTTCAGCCTTCGGATCAATCTGGTTTCAACCTATACCTATAAATACATGCTCTAGGGTTCTTCTAACGAGGATATAGAGCACAGAGACAGCAAGGGAGATCAGAGGAGGTGGAGACGCGAATAGGAGAATCTTTGGAGGGTTTTTGATCGACTTTTCAAGGAGAATAGATCTGCAACTTGTTGTATAGCACAGAACATCTATTTGGAATGTGATTTGAGCTGTAAAACCTTCGTTCTCAGTTATATATTCTCTGCAAGATGTTTGTTTTCAATGCTATGATTCATTTCATGCTTTGCTTGATGCATATCCGTGAGTAGATCATAAGCAGGGATGCATATATGAACTTTGATGATCTTAGATCATGAGATGAAGCATATATTACTAAAACCAGAGATGTTAATGATGAATATGTTGCATGAAACCTACTAGAATAATTGCATAACATATGTTTATTAGATTGATCACCTAATATACATAGTTTAAAGCTATAAATCGCGCTAAGTGATTTAATTAATAGCAGATTGATATAATATGATTTAAGTTAATTGTCATATATAATCAATGGTTTTACATGCACATGACATGATTAGTTTAAGCTAATTGTTATTCGTGTTATGAATGGTTTTTCCATGTTTTGAATCAACTCTTTTTATGAAGTCATGTTTGAACTAATTGAAATGGTTTTAATCTATTGAGTTAGTTTGACTATCTGAGCTAATTAGAAATTAGAAGGTAAGGAACATAGTGAGTTAAGCCAAAATTCATTACAGTCATTCCATACATTACTTCTAAATTTCAGAAGCATCCATGATTGATCTAGGTGACTCAAAAAAAATTCAACTAGCATCCCTACATTTCTCCTAATTTAAGGAAATTCCTCTACATTCTAGCTCTATTTTATCTTCTTTCGATTAGTTAGTTTAGTTTTAAGTTATTCCTTTTTAACAATTTAAACACACCCCCCCACAATTTTTATCTTTAATCTTACTTCTTCCTAAGGATAGAAATTATTTCAAGTTGTTTTTAGGTCGACATTCGCCGTTCCCGTGGGATCGACCCCTGCTTCCATATGTACATTAGTATTTATAGCGGGGTAAAAACAAATTTGTACGTTTTACGATGAACGTGAGAGTCGTCATAATTACACCCTTGGCTGGCTTTGCATCAAATTGTCGAGGAATCGGTAACGAGTTTCAATTCAACCAAACTTAACTTGATAGTTTTCTATTCTAGGTTTTTTTTTTAAAAAAAATTATTTTAAGGACTTAATTGTTTTTAAAATGAAATAAAAAAATTTGAAATCAAAAGAAGTTTATATGAATTTTTATGAACTTAAGAAGTGGTAGGGTAACTGGATGTGAAGTTAGGAAATTAGTCTCTAATTTCGAATCTCCTCAGATAAGGAGCTCTATTCCCTTTTCAGGTTTTACACCTTCAACTTCTTCTCCACAAGTTCATACAGAAAGGAGTTTCAATCCTGTAATTTTTGAAAATCTTGAAACGACAGAAAACAATCAACATGATTCAAATAATGTTGCGTAAAATTTAAATCGAACTCTTCGGGAGCTATCTGCTCCCATAATAGAGGAAGAACCTCTTTGCATAAATTTACAAAATCTGAATGTGCCATTCAAACTAAATTCGGGCCTTTTGAACAAACTCCTTGTATGTAACGGTCTAGTTGGTGAAGACCCGCATAGACAATTGAAGGAGTTTGCAAGTCGACCAAACCTGAAGGTGTCAAGCATTATCAATCAATACTTTAGCAGAAATGCAGAATACTTTTCTCGATAAATATTTCCCATCAAGTCGAACAACGAATCTCCGGAAAGAAATTTCCGGGATTATACAAAAGGTGGGGGAAAACCTTCACGAATATTGAGAGCATTTCAAACGCTTATGTGCAAGTTGTCCACACCATACAATAGCAGAAAACCTCATAATTCTGTATTTTTATGAAGGGTTGTTACCCGAAAAACGCCACCGAATAAATGCTTCAAGTGGTGGTGCCCTAACGAACAAAACTCCTGCTGAAGTAAGGAGACTGATAGAAATTTCTGCCAAAAGTTCTCAAGATTTCAACCCAAGGGCTGATGTTGATAGAGAGACAGCTGGAAGCTCGACAACAAATAAAAAGATTGCTGCACTTACTGATTTGGTTGCTAAAGTAGTAACCAACACTACTCAATCACAGTTTCAACAAGTGACGGCATGTGAATTCTGCCAAAGTATAACACATAAAACGGATGCTTGTCCTTCCTTACAAGAAGATGTAAATGGTGTCAATTTTCAAGGACAAAGGACAACACCATGGAGCAACACGCTTGACCTACCTTGGAGGAACCATCCAAACTTTAAATGGGGAACACAAAACAACGCCCAGAATGTTCCGCAACAATAAAAATTCCCTCCAAGGTTTGGTCAGGGACAGCAGCGGCAACAACAACAAAAACACTTCAATGCTAATAACACTAATCAAGGATCTTCAAGTGAAATATCACTTGAAGAGATGGTTAAGCAAATGGCTATAACACAAATACAAATGCAAAAGGATGCTAGGAGACAAAGACTGACATTCAGAGCATCCAAAGCCAAATGAGCCAATTAGCTTCTGATATGAGTCAATTGAAGGCTCAAATAAACAACAAACTCCCTTCTCAGTCTATAAATGCTAGAGAAACTGCAAATACAATAACTCTGAGAATTGGAGAAAAGTTAACAGGAATTTATGAAAATCTTCACGAAATTGAAGATGAACTGGAAGTTCATAAAGATAGAGAGGGGGAGAAACGTCGAAGTCTGTGGCACCGAAAGAAACAAGAATTATTTGCAATGCTCCTTTTCCTAACCTTTTGATTAAGGATAAGAAAGCAGAAGCGGAAAAGGAAATATTTGAGCTTTTTAAGAAAGTCGAAGTAAATATTCCCTTATTGGAAGCAATCAAACAAGTTCCAAGATATACTAAATTTTTAAAGGAACTTTGCACCAACAAATGAAAATTACAGAGTCATGACGGGTCATGATAAGCGAGAATATTTCAGCTGTTTCAGAGAAGAGACTATCGCAAAAACAAAAGATAGGAAGTGTGCAAATCACAGGCTGCATGATTGATCTTGGAGCGTCCATCAATGTGATATCCTTATCAATATTTCAATCCTTAAATTTAGGACCTTTACAATCAACTGGGGTTGTGATTCAGCTTGCTGATAGGTCCGTGACACATCCTGTTGGAGTGGTAGAAGATGTCCTTGTGAAAGTTAATGATCTTGTCTTTCCTGCAGACTTTTACATCATAAAAACTGAAGATGGTCAAAACCATTCAACTCATGCACCTATTTTATTAGGGAGATCATTCCTACGGACAGCTAACACTAAAATACATGTTAACACTGAAAAGTTGTCTATGGAATTTGATGGAGAGATGATCGAATTTAATATTTATGAGGCTATGACACATCCAAGCGATCAAGTATTCGCTGTGTGTTTGGTTAGCACCTCCATGTCCGTTGAAGAAGAAGTATTCGATGCAGATGAGTTGATCTTTATGGAAACCATCAAGAAAATCGAGATTGATCAAGAATTTGATGAAAGCAATTATGATCATGACTTGTCTTTCCTAGAAGTTCAATTACAAGGACAAGAGATGTCAAAATGCTTGAATTGCCACAAGACCATGAAAAGATCAAGCCATCAATTCAAACACCACCAACATTAGAGCTAAAACCATTGCCATCTCAGTTGAAATATGCTTATCTTGATGGCGGTAACAAGTTATCGATTATTATTTCAAGTCAACTGACAGATGAGCAAGAAAAAACTCTGGTGGGTGTACTAAAAAGGCACAAAATGGCTATTGGATGGACCCTTGCTGACATTAAAGGAATTAGTCTTGCTACTTGCATGCACAGAATTTTATTAGAGGACAAATCCAAACCATCTAGAGAACCTCAGAGGAGATTGAATCCTCCAATAATGGAGGTGGTCAAAAATAAAATTTTGAAACTACTCGATGCTGGAGTAATTTATCCAATTACAAACAGCCGATGGGTAAGTCCGATATACATTGTGCCTAAGAAGTTAGGCTTAACAGTTATTGAGAAGAACAACGGAGAAACTATTGCAACAAGAGTACAAAGTGGATGGAGAGTCTGTATTGATTACAGAAAATTAGATGCCGTCATGAGAAAAGATTATTTTCTGTTACGTTTCATGGATCAAATGATAGAAAGATTAGCAAGCCGTTCTCATTACTGTTTCCTAGACGGATATTCAGGGTATAACCAAATTATGATAGCCCTTGAAGACCAAGAGAAAACAATATTTACTTGTCCCTTTGGTACTTATGTTTACAGGCATATGCCATTTGGCATATGCAATGCACTTGCAACGTTCCAGAGATGTGTGATATTTATATTTTCTGATTATATATCCGAAATAATAAAGGTCTTCATGGACGATTTTTGAGTCTATGGAAATTCTTTTGATCATTGCTTGAAAAATCTAGAAAAAGCTCTTAAACGATGTGTAGGAACGAATCTCGTTCTAAACTACAAAAAATGTCATTTTACGGCGGAAAGAGGTTTAGTGTTGGGACACGTTGCCTCCACGAAAGGATTAGAAGTAGACAAGGCAAGTCGGAGTTATCAAATCTCTACCTTATCCCTCAAGCGTTCGAGAAATACGTGCATTCCTTAGACACGCAGGTTTCTATAGACGATTTATAAAAGATTTTTCCAAGATCGCAGACCCATTGAATAAACTGTTGAATAAAGATACTGAATTTACATTCACTGAGGAATGTAAAGAAGCTTTCGATATACTCAAAAATAAATTGATTTCAACTCTTATTATTCAACCTCCAGATTGGAATTATCCGTTCGAGATCATGTATGATGCGAGTGATCGAGCCGTAGGTGGTGTGCTTGAACAGAAAGTGGATAAGGTTCCACATGTAATTTATTACGCATCAAAAACCCTTGATGAAGCTCAAGCCAATTACACAACTACTGAAAAAGAGCTTTATTCAAGTATTTTTGCCCTTGAAAAATTGTGTTCATATTTATTAGGGGCTAAAGTAATTGTGTTCTCTGACCATGCTGCATTAAAATATCTTCTGAAGAAGAAGAAATCAAAGTCGAGATTATTAAGATGGATTTTTCTCCTTCAGGAGTTTGATATTGAAATCAGAGACAATAAAGGTGCAAAAAATCATGTCGTCGATCACTTATCAAGAATAGTGAATCAGGATGAGTCAATAAGAATATCAGAATCATTTCCTGATGAGTATTTATATAGTCTTCACGGTTATGTACCTTGGTATGCTGACCTTGTAAATTTTCTGGTGACTGAAAAATTGCCGAATGATCTTCCATGGCATCAAAAAAAGAAGATTAAAAGCGATGCAAAGTACTACTCGTAGGAGGATCCAATTCTGCTTAAATTCTGTGTTGATAGTGTTATAAGAAGATGCATTCCTGATCACGAGATTAAGTCAGTGCTGAAGCACTGCCACTCCTATGATTGTGGAGGTCATTTTGGAGTCAGACGAACAACTCATAAGATTTTGTCTTGTGCATTTTTCTAACCATCTTTAAACAAAGATGTTTTTGAATATATAAAGAGTTGTGAACAATATCAAAGACTGACAATATATCGAAGAAAGATGAAATGCCTTAAAAATATGTGATGTCTTGTGAAATCTTTGACATTTGGGGTATTGACTTTATGGGACCATTTTCAAACTCAAAAGGTCATTTGTATGTATTGCTAGCAGTCGATCATGTCTCGAAATGGGTAAAGGCCACACCCACATGAACTGATAATGCTAAGGTTGTGGTCGAGTTTGTTAGAAATTTTATTTTTAACAATTTTGACATACCTAGAGTCGTGATAAGCGATCGGGGAATCCACTTTTGAAACAAGGTTATGGACGCCTTATTTAAGAAATATCACGTCAATCACAGGATCTTCACAGCCTATTATCCATAAACGAGCGGACAAGCTGAAGTGTCCAATCGTGAAATCAAAAGAATCCTGGGGCAAATTGTTAATCCGATGAGGAAGGATTTGAGCGATAAGTTAAATGACGCTCTTTGGGCGTATCGCACTGCATATAAGACCCCAATTGGAATGTCTCCGTACAAAATGGTGTACGAAAAAGCATGTCACCTGCTAGTGGAAATTGAACATAAGGCATGGTGGGCAATTAAAGAGCTCAATTTGAAATACAGAGACTGTGTGAATATGAGGAAGCTCCGAATCTCGGAACTAGATGAGATTCGTCGTGATGCATATGAAGATACTGCTTTATACAAAGCAAAATTTAGCAGACTTCATGACAAGAAAATTTCACGGAAAAACTTTAAGGAAGGAGATAAAGTCTTACTTTACAATTCTCGTTTAAGGTTATTTCTCGAAAAATTAAAATCGAGATGGGAAGGATCGTTCATTGTCAGAAAGGTCTATAATCATGGAGCAGTAGAAATTCAAAGCGAAGACACGTCGAAAATTTTTAAGGTT
This sequence comes from Drosera spatulata, assembly GCA_035668315.1. NCBI lineage: Eukaryota > Viridiplantae > Streptophyta > Magnoliopsida > Caryophyllales > Droseraceae > Drosera > Drosera spatulata. The sequence goes on along the minus strand of JAOVYX010017048.1, from coordinate 13,687 downwards.
AACGGTCACAGATTGAAACATTACTACGAACTACAAGATTCGACGTGGTTTGATGAAATTCCCTTAGAAAAGGTAAACTGTATTTCAGTGAAATGATTTAACGTTATGGTTGTCGAGCCAACGACGTTAAAAAAAGGCGCTTCTTGGGAGGTAACCCAAGTTTAGGTTTCCTTTGAAGTTCATATTTATTTTAATTTATTTTTGTCAATCGTAAAAATCTTAAACTGATACATGGCGTTAAACTCTGCTAATCGGTAATGCGAGTAATTTTAAATTGACTTTGGAAGAAGAAAAGGATAACTCAAAAGGCATTTGAGTCGTTCTTAAAGGAAATAAGAAGAGGAAAAAAAATCGTCCAGACCAAAATTCCATGGTCGCGGACGTGACGAAGGCGTCGCGGGCATGACAGTGAGGTGTCACGGCCGCGAAGAGGCTAAGGTTTGATATATACAGGCTACAGCCTCACTTTTTCACTCCTTCATTCAACACGACCGCGAATACTTCCATTTCTTCATATCTCATCTTCTCAAATCATCAATGAACTCTTGCAATCAAGTACTCCACGTGTTTGTCTCGACGAGAGGAAGCAGTTGATTGTGATCACGCATCTTGAAACGTCCCGATTTGTGCGTAATTCGAGGTTTTCCGTTAAGAAAACCTAGGTATGAATCCTCAATTTCAACTCGAAATTCAACAATCTTGTAGTCTAAATTGATCTACTCATTGTGTAGATTATGAATTCATAGCTGGATTGTTGAATTTCACCCTAAATTTGACAAATTCATGTGAATTGGTGTAGGGGTTTATACAAAATGCCTCGTTCCAAACATTCGTCATTTAGATCCGAAGAGGGCACTTCGGCCGCAGCTGAGAGAATCTTAGTCCCATATCCTCATGAAGATATTAGTATTCCGGATGAGTATGTGGACCGACATCGAGTGATTTTTCGTAGGGCTATCCGACAGACCAGATTTCTACATTCTGGTGATTTAGCCACACTCGGCCAATGGACTGAGATCCAGCATGCTATTATACAGCTTGGTTGGGATCATCCTTTCTTGACGAGATGTCCGTCCCTTGTCCGAGAGATCTTGAGAACTTGGACGAGTACTGTTGGCCAGGCTCCAGCTGATGATCCTATTGAGGAGTATGTCTCGTTCCAGCTGTGGAATGAGATGAGACGACTGAACTTAACAGAGCTCTGTAGGATCTATCGTCTACGTTTCGGAGGCTACCGGGAGTATAAGAGGGGCTATGTGCCGTACTTACAGGCATTGTGGCAGGAGCTTACTTTGACTGGGGGATATAACCCCCACAGCAGGAAGAGTTCCGCTCTCAGAATCCCCATTCTGCGCATTCTTCACTGGTTCATTATTTACACATTGCTCGCTACCAAGAGTAGCCAAGGGGCTATTCTCCAGAACGAACTTGGTATATTCTTTGTGCTGCTGCACAACTTAGTGTCTCCACGACAGTATCCGTACCTTAGTATCGGATACTTGCTGGTGGAGAAGATCCAGTCAGTAGCTGCAGACAGTGCTCAAGCCCCGATTCTTATTGGTTTGCTTACCCCACTAGCTGCACATTTTGGCTTTGATATGACATCCGTTGTAGCATTTTCTAAGCCTACTCGAGGACCCTTGGTATCGACAGGCTGATGAGGATTGGGATGATATCTGTCGACCGTGGTGTCTATTATCTTAGTGCGAGAGATGGCTAGGAGCCTCAGCGCCTTTCACTGCCATCTTCTTCTCTTCGATTATCTGATTGAAGGAATTGGGATTTTCCACCAGCTGGTGCAGAGGATGATGCCGTGAGGGATGACAATGATGATCGGGACTCTGAGGGTGACTCAACCATGGGTGAGCCTCAACAGCATCAATCACAGCTTTCATATCATTCTCATCATTCTGGCCCAGCTGTACCTAAGCAGATCACTGCACCTCCTATGGACTGGTACACTGCTTATCAGTCTCTATACCGAGAGGAGGCTGACCTCCGTGGTGACGTGACTATACGTTTAGATGCTATGCAGCAGAGTCAGGACGACGTTCAGCGACGTATCTTCGATTATTTAGATAGCAGATTTCCACCACCGCCTCCTCTTATGTGATTTTTCTTAGCTAGTCAGTCTAGTTTCATGAGTCTGTATTTTATTGAGACTGTACTTTGTCTTAACTTAGGGGAGGTTGGTCATTCCTAGATATTTCATTTATGTTTCTATTTTGACTTAGTTGTACTTTTTCTTTTTAGAGATGTATGAATCTTTCAGTTTTATGCATTCTCATTCTATTTTTATTGACTTAGTTTCCTTAATGCCCGTACCATATGTTTCACGAACATAAGTAATGAATTTATTTCCATATGATCATCACCTTTCATTCCTTCGTTACTTAATTATGCTTCTCCGTATGTTTTCTATTGTCTTCTCATATGTACATTATATATGTGAGAGAGTAAGGGGGACTAATTTTTACTATCAAGTTGTATTTTGTTAGATGTCGAACACTAACTTGCCAAGTGAAAAGGAAATCAGCGTAGTAAGTGCTGATAAATGGATCGAGCACATAAATGAGCAGATTGTTGACACAAACAACCCCATGGTGGCTTCTACACACAGTTACAATATCTTGAGGCGTCACATAACTGAGCTTCAAGAAAACCAAAGACTGATGATGGAGATGCTCCAAGAGATGAAGGTAGCGCAGGAGTCCATAGCGGATGAGGTCAACCATATTCGTACGATCCTTGAGTTTCAAAATAAGATGAATGGCATGATTCACGATATATGGAACTGGTTCAGAAACTTTGGATGTTTATCGGGTGAACCTTAGCTACAGATATTCTTTTGTGCTCTGTGTTTTACTTTTACTTTTACATTGAAGATAATATAATGCTTTAACTTAGGGGAATTTTAGGGTTAACAAGTTCTTTTTTATTATTTACTTATTTAGAGTCTTTATTAGAGTTATAAAAATTTTGAACACAAAAATGAAAAAAAAAATTGTTTTTAAATCTATGGCTTGATCAAAGTAAAATGATGATTTATGCCATAACAAATGTTGCACAAATACATGTAGTTTGAATATTGTCTCTAAGAAAGTCTTGCATCTTTACTAACATCATTCCAGTACATTCCTATGAGATGACCTTTTTCATGTGTAGATAGCGTTTAAGTGGTAACTTGAACCGTAGTTAGACACTTTAAAAAAGAGAAACAAAACCTTCATGATCTAGACCGTTTTATGTCATTTTTTCACTTATCCACCACTTATAGGGGAGCATAGAGTGGTTTTTGAAGAAAATTTTAAATTTATGTTTATTAAACACTCGTTTTTTCATGGTAACCCTCATGTTGTTTTTGGTTATTGGAGAATGCTCTAGACCCACTCAAAAAGAAAAAAAAAGCGAAGAAAAAAATTGCAAGCAAAAAGCTTCGAGACGCTTTGTCCCTTACCTCGGTAATCAAAATTATCATCTACGGATAAAAGGAGGGATGTGGTATTCAATAAGATAAGCTTGAAAAAAAGATATAATACATATCCAGTAGGAAATCTAGACCTCCTTTGTGGCTTTAGGAATGATCCTATATAAGGAAGCAATGGGGTGGAATAAACGAATTTTGATTTGAGTTTTCGAAATATTTTGTCTTGCTACATCTCGGGAATCTACTAGGTGTGAAGGACCATGTGGGGGAATGATTTGAGGGGTAGCTAGATGTGGTGTGAATAGAGATGAAGGGTGACTTTGTGATGAATATTCCTTCGACATGTGTTTTGTGTTGTTAATTTTAGACAATCTGATTACTTTGATTCTCGAACTATAGAATTTTTGAGTCTTGTTAGTTTTTCTTAATTTCACATTTCTTTCTTTGTTTTGAGAATAGACTTTGCTTAGGGACAAGCAAAGGTTTATCTTAGGAGAATTTGATGTGCGCATAAACACAGATCATTTCTTTACTCTAAATGTTAGTTTTCTTCCTCTTGTATTGTCTATTTTATATTTTTAGCGTATTTTTTACTTGAAATGTTGTTACTGTTGCGTTTTTATGTATTGACAGATTGGCGCGAAGTTTGGAACAAAAATGAAGAAAGATGAAGGGGAATGGCAAAGTCATGAGCTCAAAGGCTGGATTTCGCAAATTTATTATCGTTTCATGTGCCTCGAGAGTTAATATAGCAAAGTTTCACATCGATAAGCCAGATTAGCGAGTTTTGATGTGTTGTATAAGTTTCTAGAACTTTTGGATGTCGTTTATTATTTTTCGTACTACTTTTAGGTGAACAGTACACCTATCGCGACCACTACAGGCAGTGTCGCGGGCAAGACAGGGTCGCGGGCGCGACGTCTCCCTGCCGCGGGCGCGACAGCACATTTCAGCAGAATCCCATGTCTTTTAATGCGTCGCGGGCGTGACACTTGCTGTGTCGTGTTATGAATGGCTTTTCCATGTTTTGAATCAACTTTTTTGATGAATTCATGTTTGAGATAATTGAAATGATTTTAATCTATTGAGTTAGTTTGACTATTCGAGTTAATTGAAAGTTAGAAGATAAGGAACGTAGTGAGTTAAATCAAAATTCATTAGTCATTCCATGTTAAGCATTACATCTAAAATTCAAAAAAACATCCATGATTTATCTACGTGACTCAAAAGGAATTCAACCATCGTCTTTACACTTCTCCCAATTTAAGGAAACTCCTATACATTCTAGCTCTATTTTATCTTCTTTCGATTAGTTAGTTTAGTTTTAAATTATTCCTTTTTAACAATTTAAACACACCCCTCATAAATTTTATCTTTAATTTTACCCCTTCCTTAGGATAGAAATTATTTCAAATTGTGTTTAGGTCGACATTCGTCGTTCCCTGTAAGGTCGACCCCTGCTTCCATATCTACATTAGTATTTATAGCGGGGTAAAAACAAATTTGCACGTTTTACGGCGAACGTGGAAGTTGTCATAATTACAGCCTTGGCTACTTTCGCATCATATTTAGTGGATAATTAGTGGATAAATAATTTAATTTAGGTGAAGGAGAAATTAACATAGAGGATAATAAGTGCCAAAATTAGATTTAAGTCATTTTCGAATAAATACAGTATTTTCGTATTAAGACCTTATTTCCCCGTATTTGTGTATTAGGGTTGCATTTCATTCATATTTTGTATTTTCCTTGTTATATCGTCAAACAAGCCTTTTAACCCCACAAAATAAATTTTAGCGTATTATTATTTACTATTCACGTTAATTATCGTAAAAGAATTTTTCGGGTCCTTATCATATTTTTTTCATGATTTTGATAAATGAATTTTATAACCTCATTGTATAAATTAGGACATTCAGTAATATACTATGTTTGTTATTTTTTGAGAAAATAAATTATCTCAAATTTTTCTGATCTTTACATCCTTCCCACCTTAAAAAGGTTTCGTCCTCGAAAACTGAAATTAAGAGAATTTATGAATTATCATTAAATTAGTATGGTATCCCTGATGTATCATGATTGTAACTGCGCTCTGTAACGACTGTGATGCGTATAGAAAATCAAACAGAGCTTATATCCATCTGTTATAATCATTACAAGGACAGTCAAGACCGTGATACCTTCGTTTCACACAATCCTATAGCCTTTAACAGCGTCATGACCATGACAAGAATCCAATGACACTCGTAACCATTATCGTATCCAAAATACCCGTAAAAACAACCTTTATGTCAAACTAAACTTCAAATAACTCGTTATTGATATCATATAAACTTCACTCTATCAGTTACAACTGAGTAGGATCAATGTTATAATTTTTAGGTAAAACACTAGTGGAAAGAAAGCATAAAGCATCAGAAGATCCAAGGTTTCTGGCATTGCAAAGAAGAAAGCCGCAATCCAACCCACTACGACTACTGGCAGAGAACATAGAGGTACCACGAATAGTATCCAGTACAGGATCTTCTTGGTAATCGGGTGCATTGTGAGTTGTGGTGGTGATGAAACTCTAAATCGGTAAAGAGTTCATTGAGATTTCACCTCTTATTTATAGTACCTAGAATATAAAGAAAATCAAGATAAAATCTAGACAAAATCTAAATTTTCTTATCTCCATGATCATGCTGACCTGCGAAGTGATCCGATTGTCATGCGTGGATAACTTTGTCAAGCAAGTCAAATGAGATCTAGATTTGATATATCAATCTTTGACATAATCTGAAATCTCATTGTCTCATCATTTTATCATAATTGTTCAGATATTGATCCATGTCGAGTTCAACCTAATCTAACTGCTCTTAAGCAACCACTATAATGCAACTCCAATTCATTTAGTATAAGGTAAGCAAGATTGATTTAGAGACATTACAGAATCTTAGAATCCCGGGTGAATAGAATAGAAGATATAACATATGCTTGAGTTTTTGTATACAAATATCAATCTTGAACACTATAACTTACTCTTCTTCTTTTTTTACCACAAAGGCAATCCTTATTTACAGCTTAAGTTCAGGTTATAATTTGTTTCTCTACCTCTACAGCTCTTAATTTTATTCTAAAATATTAATTTCAGAATATCCTAAGAAATTCTTGAACATGAGAAAATTTTCTCTATACCGTGAAGTTTTCAGTCTTGTCAAACTACCTATGGACATTTGGGGATATGTTTGGCATTAAGAACATGAAATCTTCAAATTCTTTCTGGAAGGTTTCCGGCCCTTTTGTCACAGTTCTCACTAGTTTTGTACTTCATGCTTCTCTAGAGGCTCATATGAGATAAACAATACATCTTTTTATATATCTCCAATAACAAATTATCATTGAGAGTTTAAGTTTTACATATCACTATACGTTCCAAGAGTAGTTAACATAACACTGGCTTATCTCATATTTTACCCTTTCTTATATTGCAAAATTTGATATAAGTCTCTTCAATTTGATAATCAAAATATGAGATTTGCAAACATATCAAATCTTCACCAGTATATGCCCTCAAGTTCCGTTTCCAACTTAATTCTATGTGATCTCTAATCACAAAGTCATAACTTGGGCAAATGTTAAATCTCCAATTGATACACGATTATGAATCCCAAAACGAATTGTGTTTTCTTATTCTTGGATCATCAATCCTTGGATTCAACAGAACATATATTTAGACTGATGTCTCTTACAGTTCATCTAGTAATATTTCCAATGCTCAATAAGCAGGTTCTTAATTCCCAATTGATGTATTCTTACGAGATTTAGTGAACCTTTATTCCAAAATCCATATTTGAGAATACAACGCTTATATCCTCAAAATAAAATATCACTGTCATCCAAGCGTATAATACCTTATGACTATTAAGGCATCCAGCTTAATGTTTAACCCAAGGGGAGTGACTAACTCAGCATTTGTTACTTCCAATTTGTTCTTCCATTCGCAATAACCCTTCATCTCAGCATTGAACAAAATATGAAATCGTTGACTATGTTCACTTCGTTATGCATTAAGTATAACAAAGCATTTCAATGCATAGAGATGATCTAAATAAGGGAGACGACGCACATAATTCTTATCTTGCCTCAACCTGTAGGTCTAATGTTCATCTCAATTATTGAACATCAGGCAATCTTATGCCAATAATATGTCCACCTCATGTGTAATATGTCCCCATTCTCCATATCAAGCTTTATACATTTATTAGTAATTGATAAATTTCACTATCAATTTTCAAATACATAATAATTATCTTACATATCTATTCATCCTCGTCAACCGAACGCTTTATAGTTCATTTCACAAATTTATACTTCTCTAAGGTTAATAAAAATTAAATATTTTTTCTCATGCTCTCCCTACTACCATAGTTCACATTGCTATATATTTTCCTCATACTTCATTTATGAAAGCACATTTATGTGTTACATCATGTTGGAAACATCTATGTCTAGTCATCCTAGCACCTTTTCTTACTAAGCAGGTATTGCTACTCTCTTGACGGCAAAGAAGATCACATATATAATTTAATCTTCCAACATCAAGTGTATTAACGTCTCATACTTGAGCAAGATTGCTCACATATATCAAATCATGTATTTGTCTTTTCGTCTTTCATGATCAAGTTATTACTAGTCTCAGAGAGTAAATGTCATTTATGTACTCAACCCTTTTGATTCATTCCTCTCGTACTGTGCTCAATATATGTTGCAATCCTATTCTATTATAGAAATATATTCTCATTATCCTTAAGTTCTATCCCAAACTACATATAGTAGCGGTACCAAACAAAATGATCCTTCAATAGCCACAACCCAGATAGACACCTCGATCCTATTTCCCACTAGCATATTTATCACATGATATATATCCTCTCAATATCATTTTAGCACATCTTAGTGCCTTTATCATTCCAAACATATCTTCAAAACTTCAAGGTTTTGTTTCTGCTTGGTCTTATTTGCACAAGTTCTGTTTTAATTCCAATTAAGTAAACAGCCTATGAGTTCAATCCAATGCAACTCATGATATCATACTCATCTTATATTTCATGCATTTATATTGTGCCTAGCTTATTCACAAATGATTCAACTTAATTCCTATCCTAAACCTTTGGCTCTGATATCAATCTGTAACGTCCCAAATTTTCATTACTTAATAATGATACAAATGACGTCACTGCCGCTGGGCCCAACGTATTAGGTAGGCAAAAACTATACTTTCTGTCTTAGTCATAAGAATTAAGCTAAGTTCACTTATACATCATTAGTGTAGAATCTTTTATTGCACTCAATTTTAACTCAAAATATCACCTTTGCAACGAAATTACATCTCTTTCTAAGATCAGAATACCTTTCACACATAAGCTAAATCTAGCATCAGATCTTAGGTCACACTTCTCCTTCAAGTCTTGCCCCTGTATCAAAAAGAAAAAAAAAGACACAGAAAAATAATAACCGTGAGCAATAGGAGCTCAATAACGTGTCGGCCTCCTTACCAGGGGTTACACAAGAGAAGAGGGTAAGAAAAAAAAAAAGAGAAATGATCACTTAGTTCATTTGCTCCAACGGTCTGGAATCATCATGCCAATCTGACATTCACAATTATAATCACAAGCATACCAATGATTCATCCTAGTCCCATGAGCACACTTAACACCACGTAATAATGCTCGAAACCATACATCCATCGACACTCTAGATATTATCGACGTCATTTACTATCGTCATATCCTTTATGATAATGGCAGTCAAGACCTCCATATCAAACAAAGTGAGACAATGACATTGTGACACGAAAGGTCCCCAGTCCAAGTCTCACGCACTGCTGCACTCAACAGTTCCCTCAAGACTTTGTTATATTTATCATCATGTCAATCACACAAGGATGACAGACAATAGTTACCCTCAATATTATAATTATGCCCTTGTTAAGACTTATTCAATTTCATACTTAAGTTTAATTTCACTTTAGCAAAAGGGACATCGGCGAAAGAGGATCAACCAAACCGGAGCCCAGGGTCTCCTACAGTGAGATACCCTCATATCAAAAGGTCGATGAAAGAATGTCACCACCAAGTCACTGTATAACACATGTGACAGACACAACGCTCTTTGTGTTTTATACCAAGTTGTTATCTCATCAATTTATGGATTTACACTCTTTTCACTCATTTATCAACAAACAAACAAGACTTAACATACACTCTTTTCACCCTCATTATACCAACAAACAAGACATAACATACACCATGCAAAAATACTCCATAGCACTCAATATTTAGCACATAGCACACAACAATTTCAGACAGTAGTTTACGTCAGTCACATTTACTGACTATAGCCAAAGATTCCAATGTATATTATTATACTCACGGTATAATAACATGCATCGCCACACACAATATATCTAAACGTTATCTTTTATTACAGTTCTTGACATGCACATGTACAACCTCGTCCTTAAGTGAACATGAGCAGCGTCTCCAAGTCCTATAATATAATAGGATACGAGTATTAAGATACACCCTTATAAATGATTGTTCATGTTTTGGAATTAAGTATATTTATTCGTACTTCTTGAAAACCCGTCGTAATAACGTTATGTGGTGATGCCAAACTTTGCCAAAAGTATTTGATACTTATTTTAATACTCCATGATGATGATTTTATGTATTTATTATCATTAGAAGTGTTTGTGAATATTTGGAGTTGTTTCGAGGTCAAAATGGTTTCTTTTTATGATCCTGTCCAACATGATCTTTCGGCACGTTTAAATCTATAACTTCTCTTATACAACTCCAAAAATAATTTTGTAAAATTATACAAAAACTAGACTCTATAAAATTTTCATAAAATTAGAGTGATCATGAAAACTTACCAATAATTGCAGTTTATTCGTTCAAGTTTATATTTTCTGCTAGTTCAGACTGTTTGACCTTACTTCATAAATTTACTCATAACTCTCTACATACAACTTCAAATATTAATTTGTAAACTGTTCTAGAAACTAGACTTCAAGATCTTTCCATTGATATAAGGATCATTTTCTAACTTTTTCTATGTAATTTCATATCAAGTCACAAAGTCAATTCTGTAATCAGTTTTTGCATAAAGATATATTCACACGTTTTGATTTATATCTTGAGATTCACAACTCCAAATCATGATCTATCAACTTTATCAAAAACTAGACATATGAAGATTTAACATATATTCAAATCGGAATTTATCACAGAGCTTATGATTTTCCATAAAATTTCTAAAAAAGATGTTCATCTTCTCGTATTAATGATGAAAGATCCTCGTCGCCTAATAACCCTAACTTCTCCTCTTGTCCTAAAACTCTCCTTCTTCTCTTCTTTTACTTATCTCTTCTCTTGCATGACAAGAAGTATTTTTATGTTTGTAAGAAATTTTTCAAGAAGAAGAGAACTTGTATTTATAGAAAAGTAAATCAATTAAAATAGTTTTGGTGGATAATTAGTGGGTATTTAGTGGATAATTAGTGGGCAAATAATTTAATTTAGGCGGAGTAGAAATTGACATAAAGGATAATAAGTGCCAAAATTAGGTTTAGGTCATTTTTGTATAAATACAGTATTTTCGTATTGAAACCGTATTTCTCCATATTTGCGTATTAGGGTTGCATTCATATTTTGTATTTTCCTTATTATATCATCAAATAAGCCTTTTAACCCTACAAAATAAATTGTAGCATATTATTATTTATTATTCACGTTAATTATCGTGAAACTAAATTTTACGAAAATTTTCGGGTCCTTATCATATTTTTGTCATGATTTTAAAAAACGAATTTTATAACCCCGTTGTATAAATTACAATGTTCAGTAATATATTGTCTTTGTTATTTTTTGAGAAAATAAATTATCTCAAATTTTTTGGGTGTTTACAGACAAGTTGGAAGAAGAGTCCCGATTAGACTGGGATCGTTTTGAGTTTCTCGGATCACTTAATTGTACAATAGTGAAAGAAAAACTAAGATCTTGTTTTAATTTAAATCTGGATGAGTTGGAATTGCATGAGTTTGCTTGACTTGTTGAAATTCTCAGTTTTTTTTTTTTTTTTTTGGATAACGAGTTGTTTTCCTAGATTTGTAATCGAATCTTTTCCTATTAGGTTGCGAATTTAGTTGTTTTCCTTTTGAGTAATGCTGTGTGTTTTAATAGACATTGTCCTATAAGGTTGTTTGTTGCATGATACCGAATAGGGAATCTGTCAAATCGAGACATAGAAGCCGGACCATATATGAAAAATCGAGAGCCTTATGTGTTCTGTAGTGACTATGATATGTTTGGAAGTCCTCGAAATAATGGTATTAGGTTGATGTATTTTATCACTCCCCCACGTAAAAATCTTTCAAGATGTTGAATCGTGGACAACAATATCTCGTCAGAACTTTGATGTGTGTGTGGGCGTCTGCCCTATACGATGTTGCGGAACAAATTTTGCTAATAATTCAAACCGGTGGTGGAAAATTTACTAATACTATCTTAACAAGTCTTACGTTACAACTATAAGGAGTGTGATATTTGAATGTCATGAATTGGTTTGTGTTACTTGAAGTAATGTGTTAGCTATCTTCGAGAGATAAGGAGTGTGATAATTCATTCCTCTAAGACAATGATTTTTGTTGTTGTTTTTACCTCCTGTAGATTTTTTTTTTAATTTAATAGGTATAGCAAGTTAAGCTACAATTTGTTGATTGTTTTTTTATGGGGTGTTGACACCTAGGAATTAGAAATGGCATCAATGTTGCTGAACGAGCTACTCGTCCTCTCACATTACAGTTTATTCTAATGTGGGTGAACTATTTTTGAGTTGTTTACGAAACATCTAAATTCATCCTTGTTTGTTGTGCACTTTGGGTATCCTATAAAATCGATCCTGTTCTGTAGAGTTTGTTGTTTTCTTCTCATTCAAATCTTCGGTCTTTGAACTGCAATTCAAAATAATTCCTATTTATTATTTTCTATTTCCTGTTAAGATACAGTGTTTTACCTTACTTGACAAGGTACAGTGTTTTACCTTCCTATTAAAATCGCATTCATCTTGGTAGCTCAGCTCAATGTTTATATATTATACAGTTTGAGCCATCAAGATCTTAGTCAATTGTTGTCCTTGATCTAGTGATTGACCTCTTTTCTTGGCAAAATGGTGAAGTTCAGCCTTATATTCTTATCTTATATCGTCAAGTTAAATTTAAAAAACTAATAAACCTTTACTCTTCTTATCTTAATGGTACGAGTAGATCACGATGTAGAGGCATCGAGAGTGGATGTACCAAAGAGTAGAAAGACTTCTCTATGCAACACATTTGTACAAGGTGTAGATGAGTTCATACGCTTTGCAACAAGCGTAGACATCCGAAACAACCCGGGGTCTTTGAAATGTCCTTGTGTTAGATGTGATTGTGTTCCATTTCTTTCGGTAGAACAAGTGATGATCCATCTCTACAAGTATGGGTTCAGGTAGGGTTATTATGTATGGGATTATCACGACGAGACTAACACAAGTCAACCTAACCAGAAAATTGCGTCAACATTAGTGTTGTAAAAAAAGGTGGGCCGGGCCCGATTTCAGTCCGGGCCTAACGGCCCGCTACTGTAGCTCGGACGGACCGGCCCGGCCCAAAGGCCTTGGTCGGACGGGCCCAATGGGCTTTCTCCCCGGCGGATGCCTGTCCGGCCCGGCCCATGGTCCGGACGTCCGGTTGGTCGGACGGGTCGGGCTTTTATCCGTTCGTCCCGATTAACCGAAATCCTTTTTAAAAAAATAGTCGTTAGACAAAACCGTCAACGTTTTTGGGAAAACCGTTGACGGTTTTGGCTTTTTACCCAAGCAAAATCCGGGCAGAAAGGTTGGTTTCTGAAATCTGACAAAACCGATGACGTTTTGACGTTGTTAATAAAACGTCAACGTTTCTTCAAAATCGGTGACGGTGTTCTCAGGGCTTAGATTGATTGGGATTTGGTCATGGGAAAACCGGTGACGGTTTTTGAAAACCGTTACCGATTTTATGTAATCCGTTGACGTTTTTGAAAAACCGTCAACGGAATTTTGGTGTAAAAGGTAATTCATAACGGCTCTTTTGAAAGAAAATGACCAAAATATCCCCTCCAATAACTATATAACGGCTATATTTAGGGTCATATATGTCCATCAAATATATCATGCTACTCTATAAATAAAGCTTCATCC
>JAOVYX010017047.1:0-52667 GCA_035668315.1 Drosera spatulata | reverse complement strand
AATTTGTTGATATATCAATCTATAAGATGCAGAGCTGAATCAACAAAATCTTCTTAATCGGAATCATTTTATGAGTGTAGAAATATACCATCTTTTTGTATTCCTAGTCGAATCCAATTTCAAATTCGATTGATGATTGATTTATTTTCTTGTAAAATTATTTGCGCAGAACGAAGTCGTTTTGATCTTCCATGAAGATCCCTGATGATCAAAGATCTTTCATTTTCGATGGTGGGACTGCACACTGTCCATCGATGGTGGTCTTTCTTTCGGGTAATTAGTTTTTGCTATTTCATTTTTTTATTATATTGTATATATCCATCATTTTTATGATTTTTGTTATAGCAATATACTCTGCTTTCGACGATGACAATGAATTTTGTTTTATAATTTTGTAGCATGATTTTTAGATGGGATGTTTCTCCTGAGGAGATGAGAGTATTATGTTAACAGGAGGCTTCTGATATACATAATTATATTTGTGCCATGTCTCTTAGTAAGGTGATCCCCTGGTGTAGGATGGAGATTCCAATGCAGTGTCTTGCTAATCGTGAGAATCCCAATTTTCGAGAAAGATCTAGAAGAAATAAGAAGAATAGGATGAAAAGATCGAGCCTTCATAGTCAAGGATCTGTTTCTACCACAGAAGTCAAAATGAAATTGGTAAAGATATTATTGAATTGTTTTTTTATTTCGTACAATTATGATCAACCCAGGTTATAAACTGTATCTATTTTTTGTATAATTGTTGTGGGCGAAGGAGCTTGATCGTGAGCCGACTTCTCCGGAGATATTTTATCGCACTCGCACGAGGAAAAATGCTGCTGAGAATTCTGATGGATGTTCTTATACCGATGACAGAGTTAGGGAGGTGATGGTATGCATTTTTTTTTTTGCACAATATACAGCTATTTCACTTCTTTATCAATATCTTTTATATAGTAGATGTACTTTGGATAAGTTAGCCACTCTAATATATCTCTTCCAAGCCCTTACAAACACATAAAGTAAAAGCGTTTCTTTGTTTTTCTCTTTTTAGGAACTTTTTTCTTCCATCGAACTTCTTTTATGCTTTAAAATCTTAGGCATTAAGCTTGTTTTCTTTACTCAAGCATGGCCTTATTCATATAGGAATTTCACAAAGTAAACAAATGTACGTTCTATTTATATTGAGGTAGGTGGAGTAAGGTGCTAGGCAAATAATGTTCTACTTTGGCATATGTTGTACTTTGTTTTTACTTCGTCAAGGAAACTCTGTTTATCGCTTTTACTTTGGCATATGTTCTACTTTGGTTTTACTTCGGTTATGTAAATTGTATTTTTTATCCAAACTCTGTGGTGTAATACAGGAGGAGTATAATAGGTTATTGAAGGAGTTTATGGAGGCCAACAACATAGCAAGTTCACAAGATGTGCCAGCTCAAATACAGAATGATTTGTATTTGAGTGTTGTTGGATGGAGGAAGGGAAATGTGCTCGGTTTAGGCTCTGAGGTTCATTCATACTATGAAAAGCCACACTCAAGAGCATCCGCATCTAGTTCCTCTAAAATGGCCATGGAGTTGGAAGATGCTAGGTGACAACTCAAAGACCAATCAACAACAATCCAAGAACAAGGTTCGCAGATTGAAGAGCAAGCAACAATAGTCCAACAACAAGGTTCGCGGCTTGATCTCGTTACACAGCTTTTGAGCCAACTCTCGCAAGAGCCTAAAAATTGTTCTGGTCTGTTTTCCCGTTTTAAGTTCACTCTATCCCTTCCCCCTCCGCCACCACCACCATCCGGTCTTATTTGTTAGTCGTTTGATTGTCGTGTGAACTTGAGCATCGTTGTCACTACTCGACTGTGGATGGATTTACGATGATTGGGGTCTTTTCTTATCTTAAATTGTATGTTGCATGTATTTGTGGGTTTATACATTACTATATTTATGTTAAGTTATGTTTTTTTGTTAGTATTATATATTTACATTGTTGGATTGGTGTGTACAAAGTAGGATAGTGTAAAAACAGGCCTGTTTTATTTCTGGAACCCAACATTTCTGACGGCACTGGTTAGGCAGTCGGAAAAAATCCCACATATGATATTTTCGACGTGTATATATCTGTCGGAAATTTACCGACGGCCCATCTTTATTCATCGAAAATCTATCGATGGCCCACCTTTATCCATCGAAAATTTACCGACGGCCATCCACCTGCCGTCAGGAAAAAATTTCTGACATCATTCGAAAGCCATCACTAAATTTCCGATGGAGCTTGACAACGGTCAGAAAATTTCCGACGGCTAATTGAATGTCGTCGGAAAGCTCTATTTTTGACAAGCAGTTTTACGACTGACCATTAGTCGTTGGAAAGTCGTCGGAAATATGGTTTTTCGATGACTGTCCGACGGATTTTATTTGTCGATAATAGCCTATTATATTGTAGTGTCCCATATAATGGCCCTTGATAGGGCTTTCTTAACTTGGGGAAATTTTGGCAGCTGAAGCGTTACGGCTCGTTACAGCGCTTTCGCGTCCCGTGACTGATGTGTTTTGAGTCCCTTAGCTACGGCCACCTTTTTCATGGGCCATGAATGGTGTTTCACGGCTCGTGAAGCTTCGAAAAACTTTCCAACAGCACACTTCATCTTGTCACGACTGAGATGGTCTCTCGTCACGCCCATGATGCCTTGTTTGGCATTAAAAAAAAAACTTTATCACACTAGAAAAACCAGTACCACATCCACGAGTACAAAATTTTCGCAAAACGACACAAAACTAGACAAAAACTGACACAAAACGACAAGTTAAGCTAAGAAAAACTATGAGTGTTTTTACACGAGTACTTCTCTTGTCAAGTGAAAGTAAGAGTCGAACCCACATGGACATTTGTATTTAATTATGAAATTGTAATGATACAACTAACTCTACTAAAAAAATGAAAATTAGAATTTCGGGGGATTTTGTTGAATTAAATAAATTAAGCAAGATTAACTAACTAAAATAAGTTAAGGCTAATTAAACTACTATTGAATTAATTTGCTTTTTTTGTTAATTAAAAATATAGGGAATTGACTAATTTTGTTCTCTCTTATGTGATCAATCATGGATGATAGTTAACTAAATTCGTCATTTAAAAAGGTCTGGTGTTGATATAAGTGACTTTAACATCACATTCTCAAGAATGTTAATTACTATAGTGCATGTATGGCTTACATATCTTATTCAGAAAAAATTATCCGGAGGTACAACTTAGTCAAATTAATTCTCATCCAATACCCATCCTTTTTTTCCCTTTAAAGTACCACTTGCTTTTTTTTTTTTTTTTATAGAACTAACTTATAAAACGAATAAATTGCTAAATTTTTTGGAGATTTGATATTTTTCCTCTTTTTTTTGAATTCCAATCTCGTGTGATGAGTGTGAAAACACTCTTGTTTTATTTATGATAAACATTTTGCTTGTCGTGTTTGAGTATTTTATTTTTTGTTTTTAGTTTAGTTTATGTTTTGTAGCATTGATGCTGTTGTTTGTTTGTTTTTATCGCAGATTTGATGGAGAAGAGCACATTTTGGTGATCGTGAATATGGATGGAAAACTCATGAAGATGAACTTGATGAAGTGTGATGTTTTGATGATCATTGATGATGATTTCTAGTGATGCTCACTTGCATTAGATGATGAAGTTGATGTTTAGAGAGGTTTGGAGCTATTTTGGATCTAAATCGATGCGTTTGAGGCTATTTTGAGCATGAATAAATCATAAAAATTAAACGACGCTTAGATGATGATTTGAGGACATTTTGAGGGTGAAAACAACGTCATTTGAAGCGCTTTATGATGATATAAAAGCTACATAAGTTATATCATTGATCAAGAAAGAGTCATTTTTGATGAGATATAGGCCCCTCACGATCGTGACAATCCCCATCACGGCCATGGCCATTGCTGAACGTGTTCCATATGCCAATTTTCGAAGACCACGATGGTCACGCCTGTGACCAACTATAACTTAATAGATTTTTTCAAAGATTTAGCTAGATTTTCTCCATTTTTAATATGTTTTTTTTATTTTTTCTACAAGCAGGGAAGTTTTGTATTCGTTTTTATTTGAGATTTCGGTCATCTTGATGACAAGAGTACATAGTTTAGGTCACTTTTCATCTTTTCGTTTGTCGTTTCGGAGATTGAATCAAGGTGTTTGCACTTGGATTACTTTGAATTTGGGTAAATATCATGTTTTCTCTATTCTCTATTAGTTTGAAGATGATGTTTGCGTGTCATCTATGATTGTGATGATTATCTTCACTATGAGTCAGTGATCTATTAGTAGGAAACCTAATAACGAAGTCTATGCTATGGATTATGAGATTATCTATCTGAATAAAAAAAAAAAAAAATCAGATTCATTTTATACATGACTAATGCTAAAGGTTGGATCTTTATCATAATTGATCATGATTTCACCTAGATTGACTACCTAGATGACTTTATAGATTGACTATACAATGATTAGCTCTATGATTATATTTAACTTAGTCACTTAGATGTTATTGTAGATTGATCTAACTATTAATTATTCTCTTTCAATCATATTTGGTAGCAACTAATCAAGTTTGTTACATTCATTTTTGATCATGACATGATTAGAATCTATTAGCATGTGAATAAATATATGAACATCTTTTATTATGATTCATGTTTGATGTGTTCCTTCTTTAATCCAATTATTTAGTTTAACATATATATTCTCTTTTGGTATATTAAATTAATTCATTAGATTGATTATACAAATGTTTACATTACAACAAACAGTACGTCAGCCATGTCAATCAGTACGTCAACCTGTGATTCGACAGTAAACAAAATCGAGGCCTTTTTCTTTCCTCCTTCTGAGATTATGGACGCAGAATTGGATGATGTTATGTGCAGATATAAAGCTAGTGATAGAGAAAATTTTTTAGTCGTTCCATTCAATGGTTTGCTGAGCTCTGTCAAATGCTTGTTGTCGTCGAGCTAGTGTACACATATACGTGAGGTTGGCCAATTGTTTGATGGTGGATACAAACATTTCAGAGATTCATTGGCTATATATACGACACAGATTGGGTTTAGGTATGTGTTCAAGAAAAACAATTAAAAAAGTAATAGCGAAATTCAGATTGGCGAAGGATTTA
Source organism: Drosera spatulata (assembly GCA_035668315.1). NCBI lineage: Eukaryota > Viridiplantae > Streptophyta > Magnoliopsida > Caryophyllales > Droseraceae > Drosera > Drosera spatulata. The sequence continues at coordinate 47,506 of JAOVYX010017047.1, read as the reverse complement.
GGTTATGGCTGGTTTGTTATGGCATCTCGCTCGTATGTTGATGGCTCTTTTTGTTAAAGAAAACTGAATAATGTTCATACATGTAGCCAACTGATGGCAGCACATCGTGGCCATGAGCGGCTGGGATCGAGGGTGATCTCAAAGGTGATTGTTGACAAAGTCGAGGATGATGGCGCATTGAAACCTATTGACATTGTCCATCATTTGCATTCAGATTTTGGATTTGAAATTTCTTACAAGAAGGCTTGGAGTTCTTTGGAGATGACGAGGAATCAAATTTACGGTGATTCAATCCAATCCTTTAAAATATTGAAACCCTATGTGGATGTGACACTGAGTAGAAATGAGGGCAACCACATTATTCTTGATGTAGATGCCGTTTCTAATCGTTGTTTTAGGCTTTTTATTTCATTCCATTCATCAATCATGGGTTCTAATCAATGTCGACCCTTGCTTTTTTTGAATGAAACGTTTTTTAAGGGACATTTTCATGGTGTCATATTTTCTGTCATGGGAAAGGATGGCAACCATGGTACGTAGCATTATATATATATATATAGCATTTGAGAACCTACCATTTCATACCAACGAACAGTATACATATATCTTAAGTACCCTGTACGATGATTGTTTCATGTGTTGCTATTTGGTGTAGGGTTGTATCCGTCGGTATTTACAGTTGTTGACACAGAGACGAAGGACAATTGGGAATGGTTTCTCTGTAAGCTACATAAGATCCTTATTGAGACCCGGCGTTTCAATTTCCTATCATACAAGAACTAGGGGCTTCTAGATGTCTTTCCAAAAGTATTTCCGAATGATTTTAACTTTTTTTTTCCTCCATCACCTGAAGCAGAATTTGAAAGCGAAGTATAATGGGAGAAATTATCATCCAAAATTCAGAGATCAAATCGTCAGTTTATTTTGACGACGTATAAGGGCAGCTTCCCAAAAGGATTTCTTTGAATTGCTAAATGATCTGAAGCGTGAAGGTAAGCCTATCATGGAGAAAGTTCTCAAAGACTTGCTATAGGAAAGCCGGTCAAATACTTTTGGAAGTGGCCGATGATATGGGGAGTTTACATCCAATGCTTCCAAGTCATTCAATGACAAATGATTGCTCGATGTATGTAAGAAGTCAATCACCCCGATGTTTGACAAAGTAGGCATTAAATTGATGGCTTGGTTTGACAAGAGACGGAAGAAAGGGAGAAACTGGACAGGTGAAATTTGCCCCAAAATGTTGGAGAAGCTTAATATAGTCATCAAGCAGGCACGGACGTTGACTGTGAAGAGGAGCATAGATGATGTTTTTGAGGTATTGTCGGAACCTAGTGCCTGTGTTAATCTTCCCCTAAAAGACATGTTCATGTTTTCTTTGGCAACTCATTCACGTTGTTGCTATCATCGTGAAGTACTCTTTGTCTCCAAATGATCTCCTGGACAGTTACTATCTTACATCTAGTTATAGAAAATGTAATGAGCTTGCCATCAACCCTGTTCCATCCACTTTGGTATCAGAAATTATGGACATCGTCGTCTGTGATGTTGTCCCTCCTTCGTCAAGCAGGCAACCTGGTAGGCGTAAAAAGAGGAGATTTAGATCACGCGACGAGTTGCCTCGAAGAATGAAGTACTCAAGATGCTGAAAATTAGAAAATAATAAGTAGATTTGTCATGAACTATTAGCATATCGTTACTTTGAATAACTTTTCTAGTTTAGAACTTATTTTATTTCGATTTTGTACTTGTTTCTTTTATCTTGATTTGTCTTTCCTGTTGTTGTTGTATTCTCATTGGATTTTGTCCTATTTCAATGTTGTTTACAGTCAATGTTTGTAGTTTTATAAACGACGTATTGTTTAGCTATTGTGACGTACTGGTCATTATTTTGTATTCAAGTGTATTGATATGAGTAATTTTATAGTTTAAAACTTATATATGTCAAATTTGTATGGTTTCTTTTATCTGGACTTGTCTTTCCTCCTGTTGTTGTATTCTAACTGAAATTTTGTGCCATTTCAATGTTGTTTCGTGTCAATGTTTGTAATTCTATAAGCGATATACTGTTATGCTAATGTGACGTACTAGTCATTATTTTGTATTCAGGTGTATTGATATGAATACGTCAAACATCTATGTCTCAACAATCTGTTTGTATCCAAGTGCCATGTTATGGGATCATGAACCCACTTTGTGTCCTTGTTATAAAAAAAAGAAATAGAGATTACTTAAGAAGAACATAATGGACATGATATTATGCAATGAAAATAGAAATACTCATCAATTTCTAACAATAACGAGATTGGTTCAGTGCGTGAACCCAAATAAGAGTATGGAATTAAACAATACTTTGTACATACTACTCATCCTCCACTATAATAGGTTACCAAGATGTCTTGTATATTTAGTTATGAAAACAACACTTACTTTTTTTTTCCTTTTTCTTTTTTTTGTATCCTCCAAGTAATCGTCTGACAGTGTGCGCTAGCAAATTGTAATGTATCCAGTCGACATCAACATTGTTGTATACCAATAGTGTCCAATGAGCAGGAAAAATCTCCTTATCTCAGTTACCATTGAAGATCAATGGGAACAGGTGCCAAGTTCTCTGTAGTGTCCCCAACATCATATCAATCATGTGCACCATAACATTGTCCATTCTTCGAGCGTTGGCCACTTGTTGTTGTGAATACCAATGCTTAGCATATCATTTCTTCCTAAGTTTTGTTTATCAATTTCTATACAAGTGGAGGGATTGCACATTCCTAATAATGTCCCCCTAAATTGATGCAAACAAAACTTCTAAGAAATTAAAACAGCAAGAACACTTATACATCCATTGCTAAGAAAACTTCTTTTATCTTGATTTGTCTTTCCTGTTGTTGTTGTATTCTCATTGGATTTTGTCCTATTTCAATGTTGTTTACAGTCAATGTTTGTAGTTTTATAAACGACGTATTGTTTAGCTATTGTGACGTACTGGTCATTATTTTGTATTCAAGTGTATTGATATGAGTAATTTATCCTAAGCATTTATCCTTCCGTCCTCTTTTGGAAGGATAGTCCTACTGCAAAACCTTAGGCCGCTTGTGCTTTTGCTTCTTCCTTTGTTTCTCTCCTGCTGACCTGGACCCTGGCTCTGCTAGTCCGCTGCTTGACACTTCTGCTGCAGACCTTGGGGTTGCCTCCCCCTGAGATCTTGGTTCGTCTGCAGGTCTGCCAGTAGACCTCTCTGCTGCAGAGGTTCGCTCTGCTGCAGGCCTCTCAGACTTTCCCCCTTTTTATTAGCATTAATTCTCTGGGTGAAGTCGTTGATAGCTTCCTTTAATGCCTTCAGTTCTAAGGCCATGCTGGTCTGTGCAACAATGGATCTTTTGATGGTTGCATCCACTTTTGGACTCCAGGATGATAAGACGCTTATCATTGTTGTGGATATGGGTTTGCAGCTGACTTAACGTCTCCTGAATGGTTGTTTGCACCTTTCTAAATCTGACGGCCTATGTGTTGTGAAGTCGATTGTAATTTGAGGTTGTCTTTACATAGTGTTGCAGACTGATGCTAGTTGCCTTTTGAGCTTGTTTGGTCAGTGTCGTTGAGAGCCCTTCAAGCAATTCATAAAAGATATCAAAGTTTTCCATCCTCTTTCTTTCCATGGCAAGGTCGTCTAGAAGAGGATGAAGCACATCTACAAAGTCATGCAGAGCATCCTTGGTCCACTGCTTGACTTTGTAGAGATTTTGATCTAGTTGATTAAGCCTCTCATCAATGCTAGATGGGGAGGCTTCTGGTGTTTTTTCAGTCGGCTTTCTCCTGGTTGCAGACCTGGTTTTTGGTGACATCGGAGTTTTGGTGTGCTGTGGCAGCTTAGTCTCTTCCATTTCAAATTTAAGACTTCTGATTGCTATTTGAGAAGACATGGGGACGTTGGAGGTTGTTCCATACAATAGGCCTTGAGGGAAGCCAATGGAAGAGAGATCTTCAGTGATCTGCTCCAAAGTGAAGGAGGATTGGGGAGTGAATTGGATGTGAATTGGTGAGATGTCCCCTTGTATTTGCTGACTTGTTGCTCTTGGCATTGAAGGAGTGTCATCCAGCAAATGTTTGCCAAGAACATAGAGTCATTCCCTTTGATAAGCTTTCTGCCTCTGTTTGCTCTTCAACTTTAGGAATTTGCATTGCTTCCATGTCTTGCACCAGTTGTGCAAGTGAAGGATGAATGGGTTGCTCCACTGCATGTATTGGCTCATCTGCAGGAATAGTTGCAGTTGGCTCAGCTGCTCGTCTGCAAGTGCTCTTTCTGTTGCAGGGACCAATCTCGTCTGCTCGTCTGCAGCTGCTGGAGTGGTCTACTCCTTTTCTATAGTGTCCTCGACTGTAGTGGATGGGGCAGTCTGCAACTTTGCCTCGTCCGCAGGTGTCTCAGCAGTGAGGTTTTCTGCCTCTACTGCAGTTGTTTCCTCTGCTGCAGTTGGTTCAGCTGCACTGGTCTGCATTGAGGTGGACTTCTGCATTGGCTGAGGGACTCCTTCCCTGGCTACTTCGTCAATGAGTTCCTCATCAATGTAGCTGTCTCCCCCTTGATCTTGATCATCACCATCATCATCACCTCCTGGAGATGATGGTCTGCCCACTTCTGGTCTGGAGAGGTACTCTTGGACTTCAACGGTCGTAGCTCAAACATGTTTGTCCATTATTCTTTTGAGCTCCAGCCTTACTTCTTCAGAGTGGACAAACTCAACTTGATGCAGTTGAGCTTGTCTGTACCTTCCAGTCATCATTGTGGAGTCCTTCCACTCCAATACTCCACTGAAGAGGATGTAAGGCTCTTTCGGCCTATTTTTTGTCTAAGCAGCCTGCTATTGTAGTAGAACCATCTGCTCGATTTCTCCTTAAGTCATGCCGGAGATGTCCCCTATCAGTGTTTTGGTTCCATCTGGATGAACGATGAATAGCTGCCGAGATCCTGAGGGAATCAACTTTGGCCTGCTTCTCTTGGAGGTCTTTCTTTTCATGGAAGGAGCAGCTTGTAATAAAGTAGGTGCTGGTCTCTTCTATAGTCTGGCCTGAGATGCATTCTGCTGTAGAGTTGTCAATTGAGTGGCTCTCTGCAGTGTAGCTTCTCTGTGGATCTTTTCCGTGTCTGCTTCAAGAGCTTCATCCATCTTCCTCCATTCTTCTACAAGCTTATCCTCAACTTGCTCTTCATTTTCTTCTGTGTGAGTTAGCTCAGGTGGGCTGCTTCCAACTGTTCTTCTTCTTCTAAGTTTGTGTTGTTGAGTAAACTCTTGCAGCATGACATCCTTCTGAGGCTTTCCTAGTAAGATATCAATCTTTGCCCTATGTTCTTGGGCTTTCCTCTTAAGTTCCTCAATCAGTTTGAGGGCTTCTTCCACCCTTTGCCTTTGTTCAGGGGTTTCCTCCTCTGCTTCAACTTCCTCAACGGTTCTGACATGGATTATTTGAGGTTCATCATCATCATCATCGTATGGGACTAGGGAGGTTATGGAGGTTGGCTGATCTGCTGCAGGTTCCCTTATGGTGATGGCTGTTGTTGTAGCTGCTTCATCTGCAGTAATTTCTGTTATGGTGATACCGGCAGTTTCATTGGAGAATTGTTGTGGTGCTGGTCCATCCATGGCTCCAAGTGCAGCCTCAATGTCCTCGATCTCCTTTCGTATAGCCCTTCGTCATCAATTCTTTTCTGAATGGGGCCTGAGGACCTTCTCTAATTTCCTCGAACCCCATCATTGAGCCTAGTATGAATTGTTGCAGTTCACTATCTGCTCCTGCCCTGATGAGTGCCAAAGCGACATTTGAATCATATAGGGCTACTACTTCTGGTACCTTGGGAGGAAGAGTCCTAAAAGATAAACCTTCCTCGATGGCTGCAAGTGGTTGTATTGATTGCTGTTCTACAAGATTAACAGTCTGCTATACGTCTGCAGGTGTGTTGCTAGTTTGCACTACTGCGGGTGCCTCCTTCGTCTGCATAGCTTCTTCAAACTACACGTCTACTTCAAAGCCTTCGTGCTGCACGTCTGGACTAGTCTGCACATCTGCAGACTCTACTGCCATTTTATTTGCTTTCCCAATGACTGGTTCTTCTGTTTCTTCAGAAGATTTGAGTATCAGTTTCCTTTTTGGAGGCTTAGGAGCCTTTGGAATCATCTTCTTCTTGGGCTTCTCAGCCCTTTACTGCACTGCAGGTTGTGCTGCAGGCTTAGGTTGTGGTTGTGGTTGTGCCACTGGAACCTTCCTTACTTTTGCCAAACTTGCTGGCAATCTCCCAATCTTCTTGATGTTGATCTGCTTTGACACCGTCCAAGGCCTTCCCTGTGCATCTGACAACTTTAATTTGTCCTTTAGAATGATGCTCAGCAACCTGCCATAAAGGGGTAGTCTTGCCTCTACTGCAGTGGCTAGCTGATACGTGAGCAGGCTTGCCCTGTTAACCTTGTGCCTCATCAAGATCACGCACATAATTTCTTGTTGATCCTACGTGTTTTGGTCCTTCGAAAATTCTCTCGACATAATGGCCTTTTTTACCACGTCAGCAAGAAATTTATGTTGCTTAGATAGGAACTTCTTCATCGTTCTGATTCCTTCCTTTTCGTGTTCTAATGTAAGCATAGCAAGCTATCCTTCAGCAACTACAGTGGAGGGAATGATTCTTGAACCTTAATTGGAGAGTCTAAAGATTCTTGCTACGTCTTCTGCATTGATCTTGATGGCCTGCTTCTTGTGGGCGTATTGGATTTCTTGATGGTTATTGGAAAGCCTAGCTTTCTCAATAAATTACATCACCTTCGCATCGAATATGGGACTAGTTGTTTCACAAAGATATTTTAATCCATCTTCTGGTATGCATTTCGAGACTTCCCTAACTTCATCATATTCATGCACCAGAGTCTCAAAATCGATCACCAATCCTGTTTGCAAATCTTTTCTTGCAGGGCTTGCTTGTGGCTTGGATGATTTGGAGGTGTTGAGGAAGTGGGTTTGTCGGCCATTGCAATTTGTAAAAATTGAAATTCAAAAAGGTTTTCAGAAAGAATTTGAGATATTGACAATGATCAAAGAGAGAATTGAAAGAATTAGGATTTGCTGATCACTTGAGAGAGAGAGAGAATCATAAAGTGATTTTTATAACATTGCTCTCTCCTTTTACAGTCGTTGTTGAATTTTACTGTTGAAAATAAAAAGTAACCGTTACACAGTTTCCAGAATTAATCCGCCTGTTTCTTTCCAAAATTAGTAGCAGTAGAGTGACACCTGTCTCTGGTCTGCATGGCTTGTGCAATAGAGCAGTAGAGAAAAGTCACTCGTCTGCATCACTTAAGAAACACAGAGTGCTTTTCAGGTAGTCTGCTCGTCTGCATCTATACATGCAGTAGAGCAGTGTAGCAAAGTTACTCATCTGCACTCTTTGAAAAACATTAACCCCCCAAAAATAATATCCTGCTCGTCTACATCTACACATGCAGTAGAGCAGTATATATGGTCATTTTATTCATTTAAATCTATCATGCCCAGCTCTCCTCTAAACATGATAAATTTATTTTCATCTAATGATTTTATAAAAATGTCTGCAATTTGTTTTTCCGTTGGAATGTATTCCAACTTTATATGACCTTTCTACACATGATTTCTGATAAAGAGATATCTGACATCAATGTGCTTGATCCTCGAGTGAAAAACAGGATTTTCAGAAATAGCCATTGCAGACGTATGGTCACAAAATATGTTTGTTTTGGGAATCTTAAGTCCGTAATCTGCAAGTTGAGACCTCATCCATAGTACTTGTGCAGTACAGCTTCCTACAGCTATGTGCTCTGCTTCAGCAGTGAAGGTTAAAACAATGGTCTGCTTCTTGCTGAACCAAGAAAGCAGCCTTGCACCTAAAAATTGACATGTTCAACTTATGCTTTTTCTGTCAACCCTGTAACCTCTGCGAAGTTTGCATCTGAATATCCAGTTAGTATGAAATCTGAGTCCTTTGGATACCATATACCCAGGTTAGGAGTTTCTTTAAGATATCTCAGGATTCTCTTAACTGCAGTATAGTGGGACTCCTTAGGAACAGATTGATACCTGGAGCAAACACAGGCTGAGTACTGGATGTCCGGCCTACTTGTAGTAAGGTAAAGTAAAGATCCTATTATATCTCTATATAATGTTTGATCTATACTTTTATCCTTTTCGTCTTTGTCAATTTTAGCAGTAGAGCTCATGGGGTTTTTCATTGGAGTTGAGTTTTCTAGGTCAAACTTTTTAATTATGTTTGTTAAGTATTTTGATTGCTTTATAAATATTCCTTTACTTAATTGTTTCACTTGCAAACCTAGAAAATATTTTAGTTCACCCATAAGACTCATTTCAAATTTGGATTTCATTAGTGCAGCAAACCTTTCGCATAGTTTGTTGTTAGTGCAACCAAAGATGATGTCATCTACGTATATTTACACTAATAGTGTGTGCTCCTTATGTTTCTTAAGAAACAGTGTGGTGTCTACCTTTCCTCTTTGAAAGCCATTATCAGAAAGAAAGGTAAGCTCTCGGAGCTTGTTTCAGCCCATGAAAGGCTTTGTCTAACCTGTAGACATAATTTGGATGTTCAAATTCTTCAAATCCAGGAGGTTGTTCACCATAAACTTCCTCCTGTAGCTTTCCATCGAGAAAAGACTTCCTCCTGAAGTCTTCATGTGCAGCATATGCCAGGAACATTCTTATGGCTTCTAATCTTGCAACTGGGGCATAGGACTTATCAAAGTCGATACCTTCTTCTTGAAAGTATCCTTTGGCCACCAATCTCGCCTTATTACTGATGACTATTCCATTTTCGTCAGACTTGTTCCCGAAGACCCATTTACAGCCAACAATTGGATAGTTCTTTGGTCTTGGCACGAGATACCATACTTGATTTCTTCTGAACTCATTCAATTCTTCTTGCATGGCATCTATCCAGTTAGGATCACTGAGAGCTTGATTGATTGTCATGGGCTCCATTTCTGATATGAAGCAAACAGACAGGCACTCCTTTGTGGTTGCCCTCCTCGTCTTCACCGGGACATCCTTGTCCCCAATTATGTCATTCTCAGTGTGTGTCTTGATCTATCTGTCTTTGTCCTCATGCTGGTCAATGGCAGTTTCTTCCAGCTTTTGCTCTGCTGTATCTTGTTGTGGGTCTGCTGCACCTTCTTTGCCTTCAGGGAGTGCAAACGACTCTGCCTTCCAACTCATTTTTCTTGGCAGTAGGAGATTTCTTAACTTCTATTGCTGCATTAGCAGAAGTCTGTGGTTTCAATGGCTGATTAACAAGGAGCTTCATCTTGTTCTTACTCTTTGCAGCAGAGGATTTCGAGTTCCTCTTCTTCATAGTCTTTGCAGAAGGTTCAACCTTCAGAGATTGTGCAGCAGAGACCTTACTAGTCTGCATCTTGGTTGCAGACGTCTCACCCTTCTGCAAGACTTTGTTATAGAGATTGTTTGTCTCTTCAATGCTGGCTTCAGATGAGTTTTACATCTAGGTGAGCCTGTTCACTTAGCCAACTCTTGTACCCAAGCCCAGACCTATCCCATGGACATTGTCCTGTGATCAATGCTTTTTCTTGATCCAGTGACTTACCATTCCACGCACCTACATGGGCTTGGAGCTCAACATTTTTCTTGGTGAGTATGTCCACCATTTCAGAGAGAATTTTGACTTTCTCTTCTGATTCACTGAGTTTGTTGTCCACCATAGTTAACTGACCTTTTAGGTCATTAATTTCATAATAGGCAAGATTGTAATTCTCCTTGAGATTTACAATCAACTCAATGTTTTTTTTATTCTCTCTTGAGAGAGCAATAAAGCTTTCAGAGGTCCTTTGGAGAGCCGCTTTTAGTTGCTCATTTGAGGCATCAGAGTCGGAGAAGTCAAATACCTTTCCGTCCTCGTCAGACCTAACCATGAGTCACAGTTGAGCATTCGAGATCGTTTCTTCTTCTTCCTGTGTCATTCCAAGTCTTTGTAGCATAGGCTTTTGTCTTCTCCTTTTTGTTGAAGGCTCCTTTTGGGTCCTTCTTCTTCTTATGTGCAGACGAGTCCTGTGGCTGTCATCTCCACTGTGTAGCAAAGTTTCGTGGTTTGTCACAGTTATAGCAGACATCTCTGTCTGCTTTTTTAGTTTTGCTGGCACTTAGATTCTTTATACTCTTCTTTTTGAAGAGCTTTTTGAATTTCCTTCTCATGAGTGCTAGCTCTTCAGTCATGCTTTTGTTGTTTGTAGACGAGGTGCTGCAACTCTCCTCGTCTGTCATGGTCTTCAGGATCCTCTCCTAAGCTTTAAATGCAACTGTCTTTTTCCTGACTTCATCTATCTGTCTCTTCTGCTCCACCTCCAGATTGTAGGTGTGCAAAAGACCATAGATTTATGCCAATGACATCTTGGCAAGGTCTCTCGACTCTCTAATGGCGGTTGTCTTCATCCCCCAGGCCTTCCCGAGAGATCTCATGAACTTAAGGTTTACCTCCTTGTTATCGAAGTTTTTTCCTGAAGTTTTGAGATTATTGATTAGGAAATTAAACCTTCAATAGAAGCTTGTAAGGTTCTCATCTACTCTCATCGAGACCTGGTCGTACTGCTGTATGAGGACATCCTTCTTATTTTCGCGGATCTCGTTTGTGCCCTCATTTCTCAACATTAGTGCTTCCCATGCTTCCTTTGCTGTGTTGGTGTGGACCACAATCTCGAACATATCATCGTCCAAAGCCTTGTATCTCTGGTTCTTGGCCCTTCTACCTACCAACACTAGATCTCAGTCGTCTCTCGTCCACAAAGACTTAGGCTTGTCAACTTCTCTGGTGGCATCCATTGGATCTGGCTTTTGTTATCATAAGGCCCATCTGTAATAATGTCATACATTCTTTCGTCAATGGAGTCCAGATGAGCCAACATTCTAAGTTTCCAATGATTGAACTAGTCGAATATATGGACACTTTGGTAGCTTTGGAGGAGCCATGATTGAATCTTCACAAAAATAAACCGTTAATAACTTCTTTGTAGAATGATATAAAGATAAGTGACCTTTTCTTTTCAATAACTGTTAAAATCTGGAAAGATCTGCTCTGCTACCAATTGAAAGTCCCAGAAATAACCTAGAGAGGGGGTGAATAAGTTATCTCAAAAATTCTCCAAACAGTGCAGTGAAGCTATGGGCTAGTCTGCACTGCCTGAGTCTGCTGCAATATTGTGGAAGTTTTGCAGTTGAGACTTTACCTTTGTAAAGCTTTTCTCTTTGGATTTAAAGTTCTTTACTAACAGTTCTAGGAATGATAATCAGTGCAAAAAAGTAAATAACACAGGATTTTTATACTGGTTCAGACATCTGTTACTAACAAGTAACAGAAGCTTAGTCCAGTCTTTCCTTGGTCATGACCAGTGCAGTCAATCCAAAAGGACGTTCACTAGTTCTTGTTTCTGGTTTACAAGATCGCTGCTTTACAACAAACTCTTATTTGCTAAAGGATGAAGAATTTAGATCTTGCAGTGCTCTACTGCAGTTGTTGTTCTTCACTTGCAGACTAGTGAACCTTCTTCAAAAATCCTGAATCTTCGATTCAGCTTACGCACAGTGAGTTTTCAAGGCTTTTCTTCTTTGAAAGCTCTCAATTGATGTTCAACTTTTCTCAGACTCGTCAATCGTGTTCTTTGCGCTATGAGTCCCCTTTTATGGGCTTAGGGAACCAAAACCCGTGATTGTACTATCTGATAGTGATAGCTTTGTCCTGTACTGCAGTAAACTAACTTTGTTTCACCTTTTTTGATCTAGTGCACATCACTTTTGCCTCAGCTTCTCGTTTTTGATTCCTTTTCTTGTTCCTTTGCATTTCACCACAACTTATATTGACCCAGACTCATGCACCAGGTCCACTGCATGCTTCTGCTGCACAACCTCTACTGCAGTCCTCTGTTGCAACCTTTGTTGTCAGCCTCTGCTGCACCCTCGACTGCACGATCTCTGCTGCACAATCTTCAAATTCACTCTTTCTATAACTTCACTTGCACCAAGTACTACAGCCAGTCTTCTGCAACTCAGTTCCCACTCAACAACTTTCAGACCTTATCTGCTCAGCCTGCTAGTGTAGCTTCGTCTGCACCGAGCACTGCACTCAGTCTTTTGCAATTCAGCTTGCATACTGGCACTGCGATATGGCTCACTTCACTTTGCTGTTGAAACTGGCTTTGAACACAAGAAGAGTCCTAGATCATGATAACTCTAAGAGCCTTTTGCTGTTCTATGTAGTTGATCTTTGGCCTGTAAGTTTTCAGTCACTGGTTGTCTGCATTCCCTCGGTCTCGTCTGCTGCACTAGTCTGCTACACCCTGCTACACTCTGTTGCACCAGCGGTCTCGTATATAAGAAAGAGAGTAGTGGTAATCTTCTCTCCCACCTTGCACTACTCTCTTACCCTTCTGACGCATATCTTCAACTCTAACCATGGAAAAAATATGAAACGATGAAAATCCAATGGAAGAAGAGAAAATCATACAAAAGTGTCATAAGAAAAAACGTAAAATACATCAGTTCAGTCCTAACATCCAATGAAAAAGAGAAAAACATAACACATCAATCTCCGTCAGATTTCTTCCTCTTCTTCATCGTCTTCTTCCTCGTTATCATCGTCTTGTTCTTCCTCCTCATCTCCCTTATCTTTCTCCTCTTCATCTTTAACCTCTTTCGCGTACTCCTCATCTCCATCCATGTCGACGACTATGTCATCCACATCTATTTCTGATAAAGAAGGTGGATCATCACTCCTATCTTCTTGAAAGTCAGTTTCACCAGTTGGAGAATCTATAAAGGCTCTTGGCTTGCGGTTGAATACAGCCAACCAATCTTTTTCGTCCGTTCCTATCCCAGGATATGGATGATATGATACTTGTTGTGCTTGATACGCCAATATGAATGGGTCATAATATGAGAGCAATTTAGTCTGATTAATATCAACCAACTTATATCTCGAATGCACTTTAGTACCACGGGGACAAGGATCAAACCATTTGCATTTAAATAGAACCACATGGCACAGTCCATTATGTCCAAAATACTCTAAGCGCATAATGCTTTGAAGGATACCATAAAAGTTTTCAGCTCCTTCGCTTTTAAGACAAATATCATAGTTCATTGTCTCTTTATGCTCTCTATATTCAAAGGTATCAAATTTGAACCCATTAATAAAATATTTCATCATACTTTTGAACCTCTTTATTTGATCCAAGAGCAAGCATTCGGATATTAGCACACACATTGTTGTTGATAACCTGCAAACGCAATATTAATGAATAGTTTAGTTCTTGATTGAACAACATCCTTAAACACCCTAGTGTAGGTATCAAACTTACATAATTTTTCAACCAAGATGGAAATTGTTGGATACACTTGCTCCAAACCTCCGTTCCGTGTCCTATCTTATCGTGTAAATGTCGTATCTTTTTCAAATAAACTATTCCAAATACATTGCATATTAGTTTGACAATTCCAAAAAATATATCTCTAACTATAAAAAAAAATTGTGTACAATTATTTAGCACAATTACCTTTTAAATTCGCTCAAGACACCAGAATTATTAAGCACATATCGAAGTGAAACTTCATGGTCACAATCAGAAAGGTGTCGAGGCGTTCCATCGTTTGGTGCAATTCCCCTTTTATGACCAGTGAAGACCTCTGGAAGATTACCATTGATATCTGAAGAAACATATGTTTCATAGTTCTGAGGAAGGTCTCTGGACTTACTATCTACATTAGGCGCAAGGTAGTGAGTGCAAAAATTTGAGATCTCCTCGGTGAGATAAGCATTCCAGATTGAACCTTCAACTCTTGCCTTGTTTGAAACTTTTTTCTTCAAATGATGTTGATATCTGTCAATTAAGATTTAACTTTTGTCTTAAAATGAACAAATGAGTTAAGAAACAGCTTCTAAAGTCCCACTTATGAAACTTATTAACATACCGTTCCATAAAATACATCCACCTATATTGCACTGGTCCGCATAGCTTGGCCTCATATGGAAGATGAACAGGAAGATGCTCCATAGAGTTAAACCAACTTGGCGGCATGATTTTCTCCAACTTACAAAGAATGACCGGTATCTCTTCCTCTAAACGCTTCATGTCTTCAACACGAATGGTGTTGCAACATAAACCTTTGAAACAAAGGCTCAACTCCGTGAAGGCTTTCCACACTTTCTCTGGTAACCATTCTCTAAATGCCACGGGAATCAATCGCTGCATAAACACATGACAATCATGCGTTTTCAAATTTTTAAATAAATGAGGTTTATCTTTGGCCACACATCTGTTAATATTAGATACACCGTCGTCCGAAAATTTCAACCCTCTGATCCAGCCACATAATTGAAGTCGTTGTTCCTGCTGCAGCACATAAGGAGCAGGTGGCATGATCATGTCTCATCTTCCATTCGATTGCATAAGAAGACTAGGACGTCTACACAATTCAGACATGTCAAGCCTAGCCGTAGGAACATCCTTCGTTTTACCCGGCATATTCATCACTGTATTAAACAAATTATCAAAGACATTTTTCTCAATATGCATGATATCAAGATTATGTCGTACCAACAACTTACACCAATAAGAAAGCTCCCAAAAAATACTTCTTTTATTCCAATTGTGATCTTTGTGCAGACCATGTATAGGCTGGCCTCGCATCACTTCATTTGTAGTCGGGATATTTGTCAGAAGTGATTGTATTTCATCTCCTGTGAGGAAAAGGTGGAGGGAGACCTCGTTTAACTCTGTTTTTCTTAAAATCAACCTTGTTTCTTCTGAAAACATGATCATGTGGAAGAAAACAACGATGACACTCAAACCATGACTGTTTTCGCCCATTTTTAAGAGAAAATGTCTTTGAATACCCCATGCAATAAGGGCATGCCAACCGTCCTGCAGTACTCCAACCCGACAACATGGCATATGCTGGAAAGTCACTAATTGTCCATATATTGCATATCATACGTGGTCTCTCCGATATTTCACAAATCCTTCAGCTCATCAATCAAAGGCTGGATATATACATCAATGTTTTCCTTAGGGTTACTTGGACCCGGAATAATCAAAGACAGAAAGAGAAATGATCTCTTCATACACATCTCTGGAGGGAGATTGTACGGGGTTAAGACAACGGGCCAACAAGAATATTGCTTTTTTTACCAAATGGGACAAACCCATCAGTAGATAAGCCAAATCTCACATTTTGTGGCTCGACAGCAAATGAGGGATACGTGGCATCTAAATTCTCCATGCCTCACCATCCGAAGGATGTGACATGACTCCATTAGGACGACGGTTCTCAGCATACCAACAAATTGCAGAAGCTGTATGCCGAGTTGCATAAAGTCTTTGCAGTCTCAGAGTTATGAAAAAATATGGAAGAACTTTAACCGAAACAAGTCTACCTTTGTCAGTCTTCTTGTACCGATTAGAGTTACAGACGTTGCATCAATTGAGGTTTTCATCTTCCATCCAAAATAAAATGCACCCATTTTCACAAGCATAAATGTTGACTACCGGAAGGTCTCGCATCTGAAGAAGTTTCTTTGTGTCATAATATGTTTTACTCATAATATTCTCGTCTGGGAGGATATCTTTGATCAAATCAATCAGATTATCAACTGCCCTGAGAGGAAGATTATAATCACATATTATCTTCATTACTCTAGCTGCAACGAACAGCAAAGACTCTTTGCAGTCATCATACAGAGATGTCTCTGCATTTTTTAGCATTTCAAAGAAACCTCTCAACTTCAAGTTGAGTAGTGTTATACTCGAAATCCATAAATACAGGTCCGAATGCATCCTCTGCTATACTAAGGAAGGGAAATTGCATAGGCTGTATGTTTGATTGATTTGAAGTTGAAGCACCGTATGTGAAACCCCACAGCTCAGGTTCTTCACCATGACATAGCCATCGTTCATAACCAGGTATGAAACCTTTCTGGTATAAATACAACTTGACTTCTCAATTGGTCTAAAGGGCTTGTTGTCACATTTTGTGCAAGGACATTTCAAATATCAGGGAGAACTCAAAGTATCATGAGCAACAACAAAGTTGATAAATTCATCGACCTTTGACTTGAAAATAGGAGACACTCTATTTCCAATCATTCTTTCATACATCCATCATCGATCATTCGACATAATTTCTGCATTGATTTAGACTTCATCAGAGTAAGAAAAATAATCATCATAAAACATATCAAATATGTAAATATAAATAATAAAACATAAACATATTTACAATGACCTAGGAAATTTTAAGTTTAGTAATGCGATTACACTCCTTTAAAAACATATGCACATCTCATGTCAATTTTCACAGAGTCAAACAATTGATGAATACGAATTCATGAAATCTAGCAAACATGATCAAATCAATGAAGCAAGAATAAAGGGTTATGAAGTTAGATATGAACATGGATTTGTACTGCTTCAAGATTGTCAGCAAAATATGAACAAAACATGAAAGAACAAAAATAAAAATACATGAACAAACAAAAGAATAAAAGGTCGCATTTTCAAAAAAAAAAAATTTGATCTGATACATGTCTGAGGTCTGAGAGACCCCATTCAGGTGTGAGAGACCACAAAAATTTTTGATGGAGTCTTCTCGTCCGCATTTGCCAATGATGGGCAACTACTAGCATATAAATGCAGGGCATCCCTAATGAGAAAATATATAGACAGTATCTAATAGGAAGTACGATATTATGTTGATCATTTCAGAAACTTTTTGGAAGACAAATCCAAATTATCATATAAGACTTCTCCATAACCTTGATTTTTCCTTTTCTTATTTCCATACAAAATCTAAGATCATATAGCTATAAGAATCTTAATAAACCAAATCACACACCTTAAGAAAATAAAATCGACCCATAAATCTTGGATTTTTAAAACAAATAACAATTAAATCAATTCAAATCCACAAAATGCATCCACAAACAAAGTGAAATCTACTCTGTTATCCTTAAAAATAAGAACTTACAAATTGATGATTGCAATGTCGAGACCAAGGATAAACAACACAGATGATTGCAAGGGATCCGGCCGATCTCTTCAATTACGTCATCCGGTCCATTTTTAACTCAAGGCGAATCACAGACCCTGAGGAAAACAAGAATAAGCCATCAATTTCTACAACTTATATCACATAAAACAACTCATATCCATGAATTTCATCCACAAATAAAGATAAATCTACTCCATTACCATAAAAATCAAGACACTGTAATTTCAAGAAATTTGAACCAGCCGACGACGCCGTTGTCGGAGTCGAGGAGCAACGGGGCAGGGCCCTTTAGAAGGGCATGGGTGGGGGCGAAGGCGGAGGCGGAGGTGTAGATGGGAAATCGAGAGACGACGGGGGAGATCAATGTGGGTGGAGGCAGAGGCGTAGATTGGAGATGGCGGGGGTGTGGATTGGGGATTAGGAGACGACGTAGGTGGGAGCGGAGGCAGAGGCATAGATGGGAAATCCAGAGATGGCGAGGGAGATCGATGTGGACGGAGGCAGAGGTGTAGATTGGAGACGGCGGCGGTGTGGGTAGGGGATTGAAAGATGACATGGTATGTGTCGGGTGTCGAATAACCAGATCTAGATCTGGGTTTTGGAAGAAACGATTTTCCGACCGCTTTTTTAAGTCTTCGGTAAATTTTTTACGAAAGTCATCGGTATATTTTCCACGGAAGGCAAATCCGTCAGTAACTTTCCGACAATTTAAAATTGTCCGTCGGAAAATATCCTGATTTCTTGAAGTGGGAGTTATGGGCCGTGATGATTATTATCTAAGATATTTTACTTAGATATCATATCCTTTTGTTAGATTATTATTTAAGTCTATAAATATAACATGTAATTTCGTTATTTTTCAGATCTTAGACTACTTTATACCTAGCCTTCATCTAAGATTTGTTCCAAAGCTCTCTCTCGTTAGGGTTTTGGGCGATTGTTGTCGATTTCATTTCGTGTTGAAGATTGCATCAAGTTTGGATCTTTTCCAATCGACAATATAGGGAAGACTTTCCTCTACTCAATTCTCTACTTGATTGATGATTATGTCTTCATTTTTATTTTTGTTTGTGTTTACATCCATGCTTAGCGAGTAGATCTTCTTTAGCAAGCTATCTAGATTGATTCTCTTTTCGATTTAGTGGTAGTAGCATCTAATAAGGTTGGAGTTAAGCTCCCTTACTCTAGTTTTGTTAGTCATTCACATAGTTAGATGAAATATGATTAAAGCTCCCTTCGTCATATGTAATCTAACAAAATTGAACCTTTTTATACTTGAATCAACTCGATATTAGTTTAATGCATGCTTTCATGGTTAGACTAGTTTTAAGTTAGTGTTGATTTTGCATGCTCTCTTGGAAATTAACCAAAGTAGATAAGGTAGTGAACTCTTTCATGTTTCCTATTCAACGAACCAATTATATGATCAATGATTAATCCCTTAGTAGTCTAGAGTGATGTTATATGTGTCCTTTCTTGTTTAATCCATATAGTCTTACCAAATCGACATTGTCTTAGATAGTTATCAATTGAACTTTACTCTAGCTTTAGTTTAGTTTTATAATTAGATTACAAGCCCCCCAATTCACATAAGTACATCAACAATAGAAATAATTGCAATCCTCTCTAATAGAATCGCATTACAGTGGTGGTCCTCGTAGGAACGATCCTTGCTTATCCTATATACTTAGTTTACATAATTAGGGATTGAATAAGATACTAATTTGATGTGATTGACAGCACGCATCAGTACCACTTATAAGATTTTATTCCAAGGAAATACCACCAAGTAAATTTAATTCCCATGAGATCGAAATTTATTAAAAATGCCCACACTATCCCTCCCCATTCACCCACCACCATATCCAAACCTAAACCCGTAATTCTCCATACTCCATACCTTTTCTTCTTCCTCCTCCTCTCCCTTCCCCTCACCATCTACTCTCTCTCTCTCTCTTCCCCACCACCACCCGCCGCCGTCCCGACATCTATGTCGTACTCATCGCCATCGAGGAAGAAGAGAAAGGAGAGAGATAGATGTCGAAGGATTTGTTAGCCTAATTTGAGGATTTTTTTTACTATGCGTGGGGTTTGTTGAGAGTGTGACGAGCCAATTGATTTTTTGGGGGTTTGATTGTGGTTGTGATGATTTTAGTTTTTGTGAAGTGAGGATTGGAAAAATTAATATCTATGTTTTGTGCATGGAGTGATGGTGAGTTTTTTGTTCTTATGGTTGATGAAAAACACATCATATAATACGCCTGTGTAAGAAAACAGTACGCCTATTAAAAAAAAGCAGTACGCCTACTAGTATGGCTGTGCAAAAAAAAAAAAAAAAAGTAGTATGTCTAATAAAAAACACATCATGCTCATCATCTAGAACGTATGTGCAAAAAAAAAAAGCCTAGTGAAAAACACATCATGTACATCATCTTCACCTATGCAAAAAAAAAAAAAAAAAAACATACGCCTAATGTAAAACACATTACGCACATCATCTAGTACATTTATGGGAAGAAAAAACAAGTATCTCTAATGAAAACCACATCATGTACATCATCTATTATGCATACATGTGCAAAAAAAAATAATAGGCCTATGAAAAATCTAGCACGTCAATATTGGTTAAAAACAATTTAGAAAGACGTACTGGTTCAAGCGTACTAGTACGCCCATGAAAAACATAGTACACCAACAAAGTAGTATGCCAACAAAAAATCCGTGTGTTTTAAAAGTAATACATCTGTGCAAAAATGATGTATTACTTTATGATTTGGATCAAACTTGTTCAGATACGATTTTTCTCATCACATCTTCAATATAAAAGAGAAGGATAATGAAATCATTGGTAAAGGCAAATCCAAGTGATGATCTTTGATGGTGATGATGATGATCGATGATAATGATCAAACTTCTATCAAACCCTGTGATTGAATCAAATCCATGATGATGATGATGATCGATGATGGAGAGGATGATGATCGAAGATGATGATGATGGAGATGATGATGATCGAAGATGAGGAGGTCTGATGATGATTGATGTTGGAAAGAAAAAGGAAAAAAGAAAACAATGGAAAATTTGAAAAAATTAGGAAAAGGACAAATTAGAAAAGGTTGGGTGTTTTTTTTTTTATAAAAGTGGTATCTTGTGGAATAAAGTTTCTTTGGTGGTAGCTCATTGGAAATAAGTCTCCAAAACGATACCCTATAGGAATTTTCACATATAATTATAATTTGCACGTCGTACAACAGATTTATCAAATTTTGGCGCCATGTCGCGGGATAGTGATGTTGTGTCAATAGTTATTTTAGATTATTATGATCATTATTTTAGCTCTACTATTTGTCTGAAAATTATTTTTATTATTTAGATTTAGATTTATATTTATATTTACCTTTTGAAACGTAAAAATTTTAAATTTAATTCTTTTATGAAATTGAGGAGTGGATGGATAACTAATTCATAAGTTTGAAAAATCGCTGGTGAATTCGAATCTAAGCCATTTAAACAACCACTACAAAAATTCAATCTATTAGTGACAGCCGAATCCATCGCTAATTACGTCGCACAATCTTGTTTGCGACCGAATTGCAACGGGAACAAGCCATCGCTAATAGTCAAGTCGCAAATGGATTCTGGGACAAACAGCTGAATAACCGTCGCTAATTAGCAACGGCTCCGTCGCTAATTTGCGACGGAATATGGTTCAGTCGCAAACTTCCTAGAAAAATGGTTAGCGACGCACTGCTTGATCTATCGCAAATTTTAGACGGATACTGGTGCAATCCATCGCAAACACTTTTTTTTGAGATGTGAAATCAGCGACGGAGGCTGTCGCTAATTAGTGACGGAAACCTCATTTTGGTCGCAAAACTGGAATGCTGGAGATAAATTTTATGTTGAAAATCGAGATGGTCCGCTATATACATACAACCAAACACCCAAAATGCATATTTTGCGTCCATATCAGCATCCAATATGAAGAAAGATCTAACAACGACGTTTAAATCACGTTAAAATAGGTTACACATCATTATTGTCTGAATAACCAAAAAATCTAACATCTAATATTCCAACAACAAAACCTAAAATGCAGTGGTCTGTTCGACGGCGCTAGGGGGAGGCAGTGGATCCCGAGGATGGTGAGGAGGCCGATCAAGCGGGTTACTACCGCACTGATATTGCTGCGAGAGCCGCTGGACCAATTGGGTTAGCTCATCAATGCGTGCTGTCAACACCGCATTGCTCTCCTTCAACTCAGCGAATTGACGTCGATCGACCGAGGAAGACCCCTTTCTACCCAAGGACAGTGTGTCGTTCGGGTAGTACATGGAGCTGGCGAACCAAAGACCATAGATGCGACTGTGATCTCCTCCTCGGTCAGCTTTGTACCTGGTTGCGTCTCTGAAAACAATCGATCCATGATCTCCTTCTCTAGTGCAGAGTATTGAGCCTTAAAAAAATTGATTCAATTAGTCATTAAAATAAAAAAGGAAATAGGCAGGAGCTGCAATTGATTTTACAAAACAGTAAACTTATGGTCGTTTTCTTCGCTCTATCGTCACACCACACGACCTCGTCAGGCTCGTCGCCATTCTTCGTGTGTGTCTTCTCGAAAACCTCAATTTTCTTCGGTTTTTGATTCAACTCCTTTTCCTGCAAACAAATATAATCAATAAGATACCACAGAGTGAACATTCATTTCAATCAACAATAAAACTAAAGAAATAAATTTAAACACAATTGATTTTGCGTAGTTAAACAAGTTAGTTTCCATCTTCAAGGCGACACTAACCGTAGAGACCGATCCCTACGAATGCTTCGCCTCTGCTTTGTTCCTGTTCTCTTGAGCACGCTGAGATCGGTCTTGAAACTGTTGCGACTTCCGCAGCACCTTAAGAGCCTCCTCTGTCTCGTCATCGCACAGGAGGACCTTCTTCCCCTTGAGTATAGCTCGCTTCAATTTGTATGGACTGTCATGAACTCGATCGATCATCTTTGTCCTCCACACGGTCATGACGAGATCAGTGTGCTCTTTCTTCCAATGCTACAACTCCTGAAACTCCATAGAAGAAATTAATAAGTAATTATGGTTAATGACGACAATTAGAACTATATAAAAACTAATTAAATAGATTTCTATAATTTTAGATCTTACCTTGAAGTATCCTCACATCTTATCCTTCGTTCATTTAGGGATGTCGGTCCAGCATGTCCATGGGCCAGCATAACAGCTCTCGAACAACTCCGTGACATGGGATACCACGAAGTGATCATGAAATCATAAAAATCACAAAGAACACACCGTCATCATTTATTTGAGAGAAATTGAATTTTAAACTAAACATAGGAATATTATTAAGGGTTGAATGAAAAAAAAATATATACCAAAGGCCACCATTGGGGTCCAATGTAAGCCTCAGACGATATCCACCTGTATACTCATCATCAGTCCCTGCTACTGATGGAGATGATGAGTTAAAAGGAGAAGGCACTGGTGGTGAAGTAGCTGAAGGAGGAATCGATGATGGCGACATCGAATCTCGTCGTGGAGGTGTTGGTGGAGCAAACGATCGACGAGCAACCCCTTCTCTGGGAATAGGCTCCTGTATGATGATGGTCCCTCTATCGCGAGGCACTCGTCTATAGGTAGGCATAGGCATCTCCTCGTCCCTATACACATCCTCTATCCCCTCCTCGAGTCCAATCTCGTGAAAATCACCCACTTCTCTCCGATGGCATCGTCTAATAAGGGGGTGAATCATCGATCTCTTACCTGTATTTATTTTTTAAAAATATTTATTGAGCACCTTAAGAAAATTGCATATATTTGACATCTATTTGACATCTACAAGAAGAGCGAAAAATCAAAAAAAGGAAATAGAACTTATGAAATTTACCTGCAACCCTCTGTGAATGATCCGTATCGCCCCTACCCCTCCCAGAATCTCGTCGTGACATTTACAAGTGAAAAATAAAACAGATAGCAACTTATAATCAATTCCGTCGCGGACATAAAATGAAAGACTTATATAGAAAGGATAGGGATTGTCAAATGTATTGATTTTTATTATATATCTAAAAGTTATATGTGTAGGTATGCACTCTAATCATTTTCATGGTAAAAAAAAGACTTCAAGTGTAGGTCTGTACTAAAAGATTTATATCATTTTTTTTGGCCAAAAAAAGCTAAAAAAAACACTTCAAGACTAATTTAAGTCATAACACTCTCTCAAAGACTAAATTTTTTAGGTCATTAGCAAATCCAAAATATCATTTTGTATCGTTAGTACATAAGTTGTTCAAATGTACTTAAACACCGTCATAATTTTTTAAGATTGGGGAGATTTGATATTACAGCACACACAAAAACAATATATAATTTCACAAGTTCAACGAAAGCACCCCAATCATCATATCAACCATCCCGGATCAAAACACACTTTCTATCCCTACAAATCAACTTCAATCATCAAATCAACCACCCCGGACAGAGACACACTCTCGATCCCTACAAATCAACTTCAATCATCAAATCAACCTCCAATAATTAATCATAATCAACAACCACATAATCAAATTCCAATATCAAATCAATCCCAACAGGCCACCAATGGAATTTTAGAGTTTAGAATTTACTATATTGAAGTGACGGTGTGGTGGTGAGGGATGACGATGGATGGCACGGTGGTGGTGGTGAGGTTCGGCTCCGATGGGGGACTCCCTGGTGGTGTTGGCCGGCTTCGGGGTGGCTGTACTCCTGGTGGTAATGGTTGGCCGATGAGGTGGTGGTGAGAGGTGGGGAAGAGGGAAGGTGGCAGAGGTGGCGGAGGTGGCAGAGGTGGTGCGAGGTGGGGAAGGGCGGTGGGACGGAGGTCGGAGGAATGGCGGTGTGTGTGTGGTGCGCGAGGTGGGAAGGGGGAAGGTGACGGAGGTGGTGCAATGGCGATGGCGAGGCTGTGGCTGTGGCGATGGGACTGCGGCGATGGTGGCAGGAAGGCGACGACGGTGTTGGGGAAAATGGAGTAGGGGAAATGGATCTGATGCGTATTTAGGTTATGAGGTTTACGACGGAATTTTTTTTCCATCGTTAATTCACGACAGATTTTGGTAATCCGTCGCTTCCGTCGTAAATTTTATTTAACGACACAATGCATTTTTTGTCGTTAATTAGCGACAAAGCAAAAACATGCCATCGCAATTGTAGTGATCCCTCCCCTCTCAATAATTCTACTTCATCATCTTCATACTCAAATATTAAAACTGAGTGTAATTTTTCATCAATTGAATTAGATGATTTAGAAATGGCAGATAATATTGACAATAACGCTCCAAATAATGCATAAAATAAAGCTACTGATAATGCATCAAATAATTCAAGTCACTCTTCGTGGGTTTTCAGTTCCTACGATAGAGGACGAACCTTTATACATTATTTTGTCTGCTGTGAACGTACTCTTCAAATCAAATTCAGGGTTAGTCAAACGACTACCCTTATTCAATGGTTTTGCTGGTGAAGATCCACATATAAACATTTGAAGGAGTTACATCTCACATGCAAAGCAATAAAGCTTGACGGGATGTGTGAAAACAATGAAGGTTTATACTTTTCCATTCAGCCTGTAAGTCTACGTTAAAGATTGACTGTATTAATTATCCTGCTATAATTACAAAATGAAGGTTTATACTTTTCCATTCAGTCTGTAAGGCTACGTTAAAGATTGACTGTATTAATTATCCAGCTATAATTACAAATTGAACCGAGATACAACAATTATTTTCAGAAAAATATATCCCAACATCAAGGACTACAAGAACTGCATAAGCTTTTTGATTTTGTAAAAAGAGGTCATTATCTTGCTTTAACCACACTTACATGGTGGGATATGTATCATTGAAGCATACACATCCCAAAGTTCTTTATCTTGGTGAAGTAGTTAGCAACGGATATGCTTCCTTGAGAAACATGCACAAATCGCAATGAATCTGATAGATTCTTACACCATTCGCCTTTCCTTTTCGTTGTTCAAGCTCTTCCCAAATATGATGAGCAAATTCACAATGCACAACGCTTTCAGCTATTTCCATTGAAATCGTGTGCAACAACCAAGAAATTATCATACTATTACGCCGCTCCCATGGCATCAAAAGAGATGGATCAGAATAATCTTGTTTCTGGCAACTCCCTTGACGAACCCTAGTTTGTTATTCGCCTTCAAAGAGATCTCAAATGCTCTCCTCCAATAATTATGGCTCTCACCATCAAGAACCTTACTAGCTGGTAAGGGAGTAATTCGTAAGGTCTGAATGACGGAGAAAGAGCTCATCCGTTACATTAATCGAATACTCAGTAATGGTTTTAAGTGAATTGTTCTCAACTCCAGATTTCGCCATTTCTCAATCAATCGGAATGTCTCGATTCCAACAATGGCGACAGAAGAAGAAATGAAACCGAAGCACTACTCACAATCAATCAGAGATCATGCTCTGATACCGTGATAAAATCAAAACCGCCATGGGAGGAGCATCTTGACAGCTCAAAGAGGAATGAAAGAGAAATACAAATCTTATTGTATATGCCCAAGTACCCAATTACAAGGACAGACACTTATTTATATCAATCTATCATGTGTCAGATGTCTAAAGACTTATTAGTCACTACAAAAACCACGAACAACATGCCAACTGTCTTGTTCAACAACAGAAATGGTAAAACGAATGTATAGAGTCCTTTAACAATCACTTTTGATCAGGTGAGATTTTCGTTTTCCGATACCGAAGTTCCTCATCCGATCACTCTTGTTCTTTAGCACAAGAAAATCATATGCCGTTTTAGCCTTGTTCTCAAAAGGATCTTCTTGGTGACTCGAGTTTCTATCTTAACAATCTTGCTTTCATCTGATCGTCAATGTGTCCAAACCTATCCAGTGTACAGCATGCTCTGAAACATAAGAGTTGAACGACTTTGAAGTGGATACGTATGAAATCCATACGAAACAAGCATGGCACAAAACTGAAGTTGGTGGGTGATGGCGAAAGAATGATGTTGGACACTTAATACAGCATGAGCCATTTACTGTTTAATTTCCAACTATATCAGTGAAGCTAAATCGGTTTCAGTTCAATAAAAGCTACTAAAGAAATGGTTAATCTGATTGAGAACTAGAGCTGCAAAATATAGAGATTTGAGCATTGCAATGCTCGTAGAATAAAGCACAGAACCGGCCTCCAACAACACGGTCGTGCGTACTAAGTTAACTTAAACATAAAATACGCATGTATTTTCACGTGCATTAGTTTGCCAAAATATCACATTTCAATACTATATGTTGTATCCTGTTTCATCACTTCATGCTGTTTTCCTATTCTACTATACAAACAGGCATTTGAGTAGATAATGCAAATATTCATATAGGATTATTAACATTACATTTAACTGCATAATTATTTCTTGTGTTTGTAGGGTGACGCGGACGAGCAATTCGTACAGCTGGAAGAGTTGCAGGATGAAGCCAACCCGAACTTCGTGGAAGAAGTGGCCACTTTCTTTTACAAAGTTTCGGTGAGGTTACTAGCCAATATCGACCAAGCAAAGGAAAACTTGTGACCATTTTACCTCGAATCCAAAAAATATGATAACCTCTAAGATCTAGACCATTCGTAACAATTTTCATATCCCTATCCCTACTATACAATGCTACAGGGTTGTTTTTATTATAAAGATCCATATTTTTATTCAACCGTCCAATAGATTCCTTATATTGACTTCCTGTATATTTAAAACATTTTCTTTTTAACTTCTATTCAGAAAAATAAACTTGTATCATCACTTATGGTAAATAGAATTTTTTTCAAAAGAAAAATTTTCCTTTAAAAAAATGACTTTATAATTTTTTAAATACAAATAAAAGTTTTTTTTAGAACTTTAGAATTTTTTTAAGTTTTAATAATTATCATCTAGCCATAAAGAATATAAATTAAGAAAAAATGATTTAGGAATTCTAATTTTAATTCCCTAATAGTAGGAAAGAAAATGAAGTATAAGGAGTCACTTAGGGATAGGGATAGAGAGTCTGCTGGATACACTTTTCTCTTATGTATTCCATAAATATAGAGATAAGGAGTCTTATAGAGACATTGCTACGAATGCTCCGAAACTTTTTTTGATCAAACAAAATAATAGTAAATTGTTCTTCTATCAAATACCAAACTACTTATACTGCATCCGTCCCAATTTAAGTGAAGCGGTATGACCCGGCAATCAGTTTTATATGTGTGTTGAATTTTTATAAAATTTGATGAAGAAAAAGTATTTTTTTTAGTGGTAGTGGGATGTAAGTGTGGTTTACGAGAGAGAATAAGAGAGGAGGAGGAAGGAAGTGATGATATAGTTTGATTATATTAATATAAATTAATTACCAAATAAGAAAAGAATAGAAATGTTGTATTTATATTGAGACTAATAAAAAAAAGTGTTGCAATTAAATTTGGACGAAGGGAGTATAAAATTATATTAGCTACTACCTCCGTCCCATAATTATTGCAACGGTTCTCTCTCTTTGTACTATTCAACACGTAATTTGAGAAGTTTCGTTATTCATAAACGACACGATTTAAATTTTCTATTGATCCACGATTATAGTACGTAACATTTATTATCATTAATCGTGACATTTTCTCAAAAAACAATATTTGATCGTCCCGCAACACCGGTTAAACCTTCTATCGTCACCTGTCAAAATAGTATATTCTTTTTTGGACGGAGGGAATACAACTTATAACTATTAACCATAAACATATGTAAATACTTTCTATCACCCTAATTAGCCTAGCCAAATGAGCCCTAAATATAACCAACCACCAAAAAGACCGTACAAGGGTGCTAAGGCCACTGGATCTAAATGCCGCTCTCATCTTCTAGTTGTGGCCAAATGGTGAAAACAGGCTCGGCCTAAACGTAGTAATCGAGCGAGAGTAACGACCCGTAGGTTCTTTAACGGACAATGGGACCTTCCCTGCTACATTTATTTTGGGATCATACATGATCAAGTCATACCCATCCACGTCCATCACAACCCGACCATCCTCTGTCAATACCAGAGGTTTCACTGTCGTTCTAGACTCGATCCCCGACTCCACCAAGGAAAACCGCAACAACTGAGTCCAGGAATCTGACACTCCATATTCCTTCAACACCTAAATCTCATATGTTGATCCAGCACCATCAACCACAGTAGCCAGCTCCCCATTCAACTCTCCCACACCATACAACACCCTCGAACCCTGCCCCCAAGCGCCATCGCCAGGCACTTTCATCTCAACGATCTTCTCGGTCTCGTGATGGAAGAAGAAGATCCATGTCTTTGCCCTCGTGGTGGTCTTCTTCCAATCACAGTACCTCACGAACCAATGCGGCACGTCATTAACCATAGCCGTAGGTTCCGAATTCCAACCTCAATGCTCCTTCCACTCCATCGTCTTGAAACTTAGAGTATACGTGAAAAAAAGCCTCCCATCCCGTCAGCTCCTGATCGAACTTGGTCGGGGACGCAAGCGGGCTCTGGTATGTCCCAGCGTACACCATCTTCTAATCGGCCCAACTGTTCCCTCGTGGCATTAAAGGCGTTGAAGAGACGAGTTCCAGAGATAGAAGCTTCCGTCGCCGGAGTAGATCGCAAGCAATCCGTTCCATGATCCGACCACAAAGGGGTGAACTTCTCCCCGGGTACAGTTTCCGGGTTCCAAGGGAAGTGATCGTGGACGCGGTCGATGAAGGGGGAGTTGGCTGGCCCCTTGGCGTCTGGATGAGAGGATCTATTGGAGCGGATCTATTGTCAGATAACTATACCTTCTCGTTTGTGTTGAAGGCGATGTCGAGGAGGCCATGCGGTTGGGATTGAGGTTCATGCGGTTGTTGTGAAGATGGGGTCTTGATGGAGACGAGTTTGTGGGAACTTGGATGTGGTGTATGTAGTCGAAAGTTGGGCAGTTAAGGGACGCGCGGAAGATGTTCGACGAAATGCATGAGAGGAATGTGGTGGCATAGGGTGGGATAATTGATATGTATTCAAAGTACGAGAGTATGAAGAAGGCAAGGAGAATGTTTGATGGATAGTCGAGAATGATATTGTTTGTTTAAGCGCTATGTTTCAAGGTTATGCTTCGTATAGATTTTTGAATGAAGCATTGGACGTGTTTGACCAAATAATGTTGCAAAATGTGAAACTTGATTGTTACGCAATGGTTGGTGTCCTGCAAGGTAGTGCTAGTGTCGAGCCATTGGATTATGGGAAACAAACGAGCAAGTTAGTTGAAAGATTGGATAGGTTGGATCAAAGATTGCGGGATTATTTTTTCGATTTGTATTGTTATAATCCAACAGAATGCATTGTTGTAATCCAACAGAGATGTTGACTTTGATTTGTATTGTTGTAATCCAACAGATATGATTATTATTTTTTTATTTGTTCACTTTCTCAAATGTATTTACAATATAAAATCAGAGTAGTGAAGTGTAATTTTTTAGTCTGGTTAGTTATTCTTGATTTCATATTTCTCTCTTTGTTTTGAGTCTAGACTTTACTTAGGGACAAACAAAGGTTTAGCTTAGGGGAATTTGATGTGTATGAAAACATACATCATTTCTTTACTCTAAATGTTTGTTTTATTCCTCTTGTATTGTCTATTTTATATTTTTAGCATCTTTTTGTCTTGGAATGTTGGTACTGCTACGTTCTTATGTTTTTGACAGATTAACGCGAAGTTTGGACCAAAAATGAAGAAGATAGACAAGTCATGTTCACAACTATATCGTTGTTTCACGTGTTTTGGGAGTTAACGCAGCGAAGTTTCACGTCAATATGTTATCTTAGCATGTTTAGAAGTGTTTGTAAGTTTCTAAAATTTTTGGACGTCATTTAGTATTTTTTGTAGTAGTTTTAGGTAGTAGTTTAGGTGATCGACGCACATGTGTCACGGCCACTACAAGAGTGTCGCGGGCAGGACATGGTCGCGGCGCGACGCCCATAGGTCGCAGGCGCAACGGATATTTTCAGTAGATATTCAGTTTTTTAATGCATCGTGGCCATGACATGCTGTGTCGCGGCCGCGACTGTCTCCCAGATGCAGAATAGTAAGTTTCAACCGACGGATCAATGTGGTTTTGACCTATGCCTAGAAATACATGTTGTTAGGGCTCTTCTAATGAGGATAAAAAGCATAGAATCGACAGACGCGGTCAGAGGAGGTGGAGACGCGAAGAGAAGAAGCTTTGGAGGGTTTTTTTTATCAACATTTCAAGGAGAATAGATCCGCAACTCGTTGTATAGCATAGAACATCAGTTTAGAACTCGTCGTGTGCTGCAAACCCTTCATTCTCAGTTATTTATTCTCTACAGGATGTTTGTTTCCAATGCTATGATTCATTCCATGCGTTGTTTGAAGTATATGCGTGATTAGATCATATGTAGGGATGCGTTGAAGAACTTTGATGACCTTATATCATGAGATGAAGCTTACTTGACTAACACCAGAGATGTTAATCATGAATATGTTGTATGAAACCTGTTAGAATTATCATATAACATATGTCTATTAGATTGATCACCTAATATACATAGTTTAGAGCTATAAATCGCACTAAGTGATATAGTTAGGAGCATATTGATATAATATGATTTAAGCTAATTGTCATATATATTCAATGGTTTTACATGCATGTGACATGATTAGTTTAAGCTAATTGTTATGATTTTTATGAATGGTGGTTTCATGTTTTGAATCAACTCTTTTGAGTAAATCATGTTTGAGCTAATTGAAGTGATCTTGATTAATTTAGTTAGTTTAACTATCCGAGCTAATTGAAGATTAGAAGCTAAGGAACGTAGTGAGTTAATCCAAAATATATTACAGCCATTCCATGTTAATCATTACATCTGCATTTTGCATATGCAGAAGGATTTTAAATTTGGTCTTCTCCATACAGTATTGGAAGTTTTGTTCCATACTGAGTAATTTGGTGCATACTGAGGTTTATGTGACCTATTGTCAACTTCTATCTTAGTATTTCTGATTGTATGCACTTTATGGTGTTTTGCACTCGTTTGTGCTGCTGTTTTGCCCAAAGGCTCAACCTTTTTGTGTTGAGCAACATAGACTTTACTGCTCTGCTTTTCTTTTGTAGTAGAGGTGTTATCCTTTTGTTATATTTTTACAGAGATCTGTTTTACCTCTTTCTTGCTAGCTGAAGGGACGTTATTTGCTTTTGAGTGTATAGCATCACTCATCTAACTTTTGTATCCCAGTTCTGATTGATCACATGAGGATTGACCAATGATTAGCATCTTTTGTAAATCCTAGGTCTTTCCATTCCATGTGTCTACCTGAGCCTGCAGCTCAGCGTTTCTTTTTATGAGTGTTTTCACTACTGCAGTGAGAAGCTTTACCTTCTCATCTGATTCCTTTAGTTCATTTTGGACCACTGTTAAGTCATTTGACTTATTGTCAATTTCTTCACAGGCCAGGTTATAATTTTCTTTGAAACTTGCAATCAATTCTAGGTTGTCTTTACTTTCCCATAAGAGTGCAATAAAGTTCACAGAGGTCTCTTGAAGAGTTTCCTTTAATTCCTCTAGAGTGGCATTAGAATTTGAGAGATCAAATATCTTTTGTTTTTCCTCACTCCTTGCCATAAGACAGAGCTGTGGGTTTGAAATTGTTTCCTCATCATCTGAGTCTGTCTCATGCCATGTCTACGCAGCGTAGGCCTTGTCCTTTTCTTTTCTTCCAGAGTTCTATTTGCTGTATTCTTTCTTGCTTCTTTGTGCAGACGATTCCTGTGCTGGTCGTCTGCATTATGCAGCAAAGTGCCCTGCTTTTCGCAGTTGTAGCAGACCTCCTTTTCTGCTTCTTTGGCCTTGCTTGAGATGTTCTTCTTGATATTTTTCTTTTGGAACAACTTTCTGAATTTCTTGCCCATTAGTGCAAGTTCCTATGAGATTGCCTGTTCACTTGCAGATGAGGTGTCACTACTGTCCTCCTCTATCATAGATCTCAGAATTTTTTCTTGTGTTTTGAAGGCCAATCTTTTTTCTAGCCTCATTGATTTGCTTCTTTTGCTCCACTTCAAGATTGTAGGTGTGCAGCACTCTATATAGGTATGCCAGGGACTTTTTTTGCAAGATCCCTGGACTCCCTTATTGTTGTGGTCTGTATCAACCATATTTCATCAAGGGATCTCATAAACTTCAGGTTGACTTCTTTGTTATCTAAAGTCTTCCCTATAATTTTGAGATTGTTGATTAGCACATTAAATCTCTCATCGAAACTGGTTAGATTTTCATCAGGTCTCATTGTCATCCAGTCACACTGCTGCATAAGAACATACTTCTTGTTCTCTCTTATCTCGTTTGTTCCTTCGTTCCTATGCAGTAGAGCGTCCCAAGCTTCTTTTGCAATGGTTGTGTGAATGACTCTCTCGAACATATCATCATCAAGGGCTTTGAAGATCTGATTTATGGCCTTTCATCAATCAGTATCAAGTCCTAGTCCTCTTTTGTCCAGAGAGACTTTGGTTTGTCCACTTTCTTTGATGCATCCAGTGGATCTGGCATCTTTGGTATATACGGCCCATCTGTGACTATATCATGCATTTTTTCAACTATTGAGTCTAGATATGCTAGCATTCTCAATTTTCAGTGGTTGAATTTGTCAAAAGAGCAGACTGGTGGCTCACCACTGTTAGGACACTTGGGTAGCTTTGGAGGAGCCATGTTTACTTCACAAAGTAAACAGTTAGTAACTTCTTTGTAGGCTTATGTCAAAAGAAATGACCTTTTCTTTCCAAAAACTATTAAGTCTGAAAAGTCAGACTCTCTGATATCAATTGTTATTCCCAGAGATACAACCTAGAGGGGGGAGTGAATAGGTTGTACTAAAATTTTTCAATATAAGACAATAGAGTATTTAACTAGTATGCACTAGTTGTTCTTGCAAACTACAAGATGTGTATGCTGCAGAGACTTATGCTTTTAAAGCTTGTCTCTTTGCACTCTTTAATTTATTTCTAACAGTTCTAATATGTAAAATAATACAAAGAGAAGTAAGAACACATGAATTTATACTGGTTCAGACACTCGTTATCAACTGATCATGCAAATATCCGAAATTTTTTCTAAAATTTAGTTTCACGATAATCAACATGAATAGTAAATTATCGTATATTATAATTTATTTTGCGGGGTTGAAAGGCTTGTTTAACTATATAATAGGTAAAGAATGTAAAATATAGATGAAATGCAACCCTAATATGCAAATATGGGAAAATACGATATTAATACGAAAATATTATATTTTGACACTTATTTTCCTTTATGTCAATTTCTACCTCACCTAAATTAAACTATTTACCCACTAATACCCACTAATCACCCACTAAATATCCAGTAATTTTTAACTTAAACTATTTTAATTGATTTAGTTTCCGATAAATACAAGCTCTCTTCTCCTTGAAAATTCCTTACAAACACAAAACAAAACACTTCTTGCATTATAAATAAGCAAGAGAAGAGAAGAAGGAGAAGTTTAAGGAGAAGAGGAGAAGGCAGGTGATAAGGCGAGTAAGACGTGGAACCTTCACTGTTGTTAAGAGAAGATAATCATCTTAATTAGAAATTTTATGAAATATTATACACTCTTTCATAAATCTTGATATTGATATATGTTGAATCCTTACATGTCTAATTTCTAACAAAGTTAATAAATCATGATTCGGAGTTGAGAATCTTTAGTTATAAATCAAAACGTGCGGATATGTTAATCTGTAAAAAAAACTGGTTATAGAGATGACTTTATGACTTGATATGAAATTATAATAGTAAGATTTTTGATACAAGCCTTATATCACTGAAAAGATATGGAAGTCTAGTTTTCAGAACAGTTTACAAATAATTATTTAAAGTTTTATACAGAGTGTTATGGGTAAATTAGTGAAGTAAGGTCAAACTATTTGAATTAGTAGAAAATATAAATTTGAACTAATTAACTGTTATTATTGGTAAAGTTTTATGATGAAAACTTTAATTCACTAGAAAGATTATGAAATTTAGTTTATGTATAATTTTTGAAGTTGTATGCAAGCAGTTACCGATTTAATACGTTGAAAGGTCAAGTTGGACAGAATCTAGGACACTCGTTCTAGAGGCCAGGAAGCTCACTTCAACGGCCGGAACGCTCGTTTCAGAGGCTGGAACGCCCGTTCCAGAGGTCGGGATGTCTGTCCCAAAGGTCAGGATGCCGTCTTAGAACATTCTGGACCAAGAATAATCGTTTTGACTCCAAAACAGCTCCAAATAATCACAAATACCTCTAATGATATTCAATATATAAAATCATCATCATGGATAATCAAAATAAGTATTAAAGGCTTTTACAAAGCTTAGCATCACCTCATAATATTAATATGATGGTTTTTCATGAAGTACGAACAAACATTGATAAGGAAATGTATTAATATATGAATCTTATCATGTTATAGGACCTGGAGACGTCACTCGTTGAGACATAAAGGACAAGCCGAGGGTGTGTGTCAGCAAGTTACAATAAGAAGATAACGTTTAGGTTTATTGTGTGGGACGATGCGTATTATTATACCGTGAGCATAATAATATGCATTGGAATCTATGGACGTAGTCACTAAATGTGACTGACGTAAAATACTGACTGCAACTGCTGTGCGCCGTGATAAGATGATGTATGTGTTTGTGTTATGCCTTTATTGTTGGTACAAAGAGGATGAGTGAGTGAAAGGAGTGTAAATCCATAATTGGTGAGATAACTCCATGGTATAAAACACAAAGAGTGCTATGTCTGTCGTATGTGTTATACAGTGACTTGCTGGTGACATTCTTTCATCGACCTTGTGAGGTCGTTTTGGTATGAGGAAAACTCACTGCAGGAGACCCTCGGCTTCGGTTTGCCTGATTCCCTTTCGCGGATGTCCCTTTTACTAAAGCTGAATAAATCTAGATAAGTTGAAATTGAATAAGTCTTGCCAGGGGCACAATTATAACACTGAGGGTATCTATTGTCTGTCTTTACTGTGTTTTTAAGATGATAATTGTAAATGTCGGATTGATATAATAAGTTTCAGAGTGCTAGAACAAAGGACCTAAGTGGTCATTTTCCTTTTCTTTTCTTATCTTCTTCTCTCGTGTAACCCCTGGTAACGGGACCGACACATTATTGGGCTCATATGGCTCACGGTTACTATTTTTCTGTGTTTTTTTCTTCTCTGTGTTTTCAAGAGGTAGAGACGACGGGCAGGTATGATATAGGTTATGGTGCTAATGTGTATCCACTGTATTATGGTTTATGAACAAAGTAAAATATGTAATAAATGAGAAATTTCCGTTGTATTTGACAATATTATTGGTTATGTCTAAGTGGATTTTATTTATTTTTGTACCTAAATCGGTTAAGTAATTTTTTCCTGGCTGGGATGTTGGGACTCAGCGGCAGTGACGTCATTTATATTATTATGTATTAATATATTATGGAAAATTGGCATGTTACAGATGAACGAGAGCCTAGTTCAGTCTTTCCTTGGTGACCGTTATATTCAAGCCAAGAGGTGAGTTTACTATCTTCTTGGTTTTGGCTTATAGAAAAACCCCTTTACAACTTCACAACTTGCTAACGGCTAAGAACCTAGATCCTTGCATATATCCTTCTTTGGACTCTGCTGCAACTTCTTGTTCTTCAGAGCAGACTAGTGAACCCCCTTCTTCCTGACTCTTCGTTTCAGCTCACTCGGATAATTGCACAATGATTTCTGATTTTTCTTCTGTCTAAGAGAGTTCAAAATATCATCGTCCACATCTATATGTCCTCTGAGCTTCTTTGATCCTCTTTTATAGGTTGAGGGGATGAGAATCCTTACTGTACTATTCAGATGTTAATAACTGTGTCTGTTTGCTCACGGTGACCCCATCACTGATGTTGATAGACTTATTTCAGCTTTTCTGATCCTAGCATAAATTTTTCATACCTTAAATCTTCTATTTGACCAATCCTTTGATCCTTGTCCAACCTCGCAATCAGCTCTGCTGCATTCAATTTGCTGCCACTTAGTTTGCACTCAGTACCGTTGACACGTCGTCTGCACTCGGTCACTGCTACAACCTCGTCTACACCAAGCATTGCTACAACCTTTTCTGCATTGCTGCGCTGGCCCTTGTCAACAAGATTTGATCCTAGATCCTGAAGTATTCGTAGGTCTTTTGCTGTCCATGTATGTCTTAGTTGCCTTGCTGAAATCTCCCTGTCATAGTCTACATTTGGTGGCCCATAATGCTCTCCATCTGTGATCGTCTGCTTTTCCGCATCAAACGTAGACTGCAGATTGCTAACCTGATTTTAAGCATAAGCACACTACTACATCATGTTATACTGTAAAGTTTTGTTCATCAACTTCTACACAAATTGAGGGATTGCACATTCATATCATCATCATCAAACTTGATACTCATAGCAGCTAACCGATTTATAATTCCTTGAAAAGAATTTAAGTGATCAGTTAAAGAAGTGCCATCGTGATATCTCAAAGCCATCATCTGTTTTATAAAAAATAACTCGTTATTTCCAATCTTTCGAGCATATAACCATTCGAGCTTATCCCATAAAGTCGATGTATTTCTATCCCCAGAGATATGATTCAAACATTATCATCTACCCACTGTTGATATACCCACAAACTTGACGATGAATTATTTCTCATTCACCTTCAGTTTTACCCTCGGGTTTTTCTTTACCAAACATAAGTAAATAACAATCTTTCGCATAAAGAAGATCCATCATTTTTCCTTTCCATACATGGTAATTAGATCTATTCAAGGTTATCATCTTACTAGTATTATTTTCCATGGTTTCACACAATCCAAAACAAACCCAACTCTGATACCACTTTGTACAGAGGATTACCAAAATCCGACTTATACCGAGTTACTATAACGGATTAAATTACGTCTTCCTCTTAGTGTAAACCTTTTTAGGAAACTATACTAGTGCACCATATACCATGTAAAGCATAAAACAGAAATGACACGGTATTTTTAATGTGGAAAATCTCCTCCAAGGTGAGTAAAAACCACGGGACTGATATCGGAGTCCATTCAAACTCTCCACTATATACGAATAATGGGCATACAAAGATCCTCTCTAGATCACACTAGAGGTATACGGTAGTAACAACATCAAGAGGACAATCCTGGCAGACAAGAGAAGCATAAACAAGAGAAACAAGGGAAGAGATCATCGAAACGGATTTAAGTCGCAGGCAGTTGTTCCAGGATGAATATCTCAATGTAGGAGACTCCCATCACAAAAATGACCGTTGGATATGAAGAACCAAGTGTTTTGTACCCGCTGACCAAATTTGAGAACGATCGGACACCGGATGGATCTCGATCTACGCCCTTGAACCTGACTTTGCACACTAGTCTCTTTCTTTTCTTTGCTCCAAAACCTAGTGTTCGAACACACTACTCTTTTCTTTTGTATTTCTGGTCTTCTCTTGCACACACACTTAACTAAGCACTAATAACATAGGCAAAAACATGAAAATATCACCCGACAAACAAACCAAAAGTCTCCTATGCACTTAATATTAGGGCCTCTACATAGAAAGTTAAGGAAGAAGAAGAAATAAGGAAGGGACTGGGGAGGGAGAAAGTGATATAAAATGTAAAAGCTGAGCAATTATGGGGAAAAAAAAGGACGCTGTGCGTGTATAATTATGAAAATAGGTATAGTATGAGATTATGCAATGATGGAAATAAGGTGTGTAGGAAAAGAAATGATCGGTGCCAGACGTTTCATCACGACATTAGGTCCCTCTTAAATTTGTATCAGATTATTATTGATCTCTCGATAATAATCCATGTCGATTTAATTATACCAAAAATATTAATATCGTATCTAATTTATTAATCCAAATTTTCTAGGATTAAAATCGTTAATCCTAATACGCAATATTTTTAACACTATAACATTATAACGTTACTCGTTCGTTATATTTGTTCGCGCGATATAACGTCACTCATTTGTTATACTTATTCGCGCGTTCATATTATACGTACTTTACGTATATTTAAATAACGATATAACGTTACTATTTAATTTTATTTATATGTATGTACTTTTCATATTAATTAGCGAAGTTTATATACGTACTTTACATTTTTCTTTTTAAGTATGAAGTTTTGGGGTATTATAAAAAATTAAAAATTATTTTTATTTTGTGAATAGTGTCATGAAAAGTAAAAAAATAAAAAAAATGTCAAAAATAAAAAATTTCGAGTCTTTATTTTTCAAAACCATGACTTGAGCAATGTCATATGATGTTATTTATGTCTTTATGAACGTTATCCTAATATATGTAGTTTGAATATTGTTTTCTAAGGAAGTCATGAGTCCTTGCTAAATTCATTGTTTATTATTTGCAAATAAATCTATTCTTGTTTGCGAAAAACCCTTAGTATGGATATTTCGCTGAAGACTTCTAATTTGTAACTATTTTATGGGATTCTCTCTAAACCTTTAGTTTTACTAGCTTTCGGTGTGTAGAAAAAACATAGCGCCAGCTTACCACGAAGGTAATGCAAGTCGCACAGCTTGAGGAAGTTTCACATGTTATGTGAGGAGTTTTCTATTATATTGCATTGAAAAGATGTTCCCAATGGAATCAACTAGAAATGTGCTGTAAAGTTTGATGAGAAAAAAAATTCTCAAAGTTGTATTCTTAAAGTTCAATTGCAATTATGTGCAACACAATGCAAAAATATGGTGAATAAGAGTGGCAGTAACTAGGGTATGAGGGAAGTCCTAGAGAGAAAATCGTTAGATTTGGTGGGCATGACTCCGACAAAATTATGGGAAGAAATTATTGTGGGTGACCGCCACCTCGGAAAGTGATCGAGTCTTCAAGAGCCTAAATTTTTTGAATGTCTTGGTTTTTATGCAAAACAAAATGGTTTTTTGGGATGATGGGCAACTTTGTGGTGAGGTCCTTTCGACATATGTTTCGTGTAATTGATTGTGTCACATACTGATTACTCTATTTCTCAGCTATGGATTTTTCATGAGTTTCTCGATGTTTTTATTTGTGTCTTTATTTCTTTTATTCTTAGTTTTGCTTAGGGACAACCAAAAGTTTAACTCGAGAGAATTTGATGCGAAGCCAGCCAAAGGTATAATTATGCGTCTTTCACGTTCGTCGTAAAACGTGCCAATTTGTTTTTACCCCCTGTAAATACTAATGTAGATATGGAAGCAGAGGTCGATCCCATAGGGAACAACGAATGTCGACCTAAACACAACATAAGATAATTTCTATCCTAAGGAAGGGGTAAGATTAAAGATAGAATTTGGGGGGTGTTTCAACTCTTTAAAAGGAAAACTTAAAACTAAACTAAGATCCAACAGAAGCTAAGATAGAGCTAAGATATAGAGGAGTTTTCTTAAGTTGGGAGAAATGTAGGAACAATGGCTGAATTCTTTTCAAGTCATCTAGACCAATCACGAATGTTTCTGAATTTTAGATATAATGACTATTATAGAATGGCTATAATGAGTTGTGGCTTAGCTCACTACGTTCCTTAGCTTCTAACTTCCAATTAGCTCGGATAGTTAAACTAACTCAATAAATTAAAACCATTTCAATTAGTTCAAACATGGTTTCATCAAAAGAGTTGATTCAAAACATGAAAAACCACTCATAACATGAATAGCAATTACCTTAAACTCATCATATCACAAGCATATAAAACCTTTGATTGCATATGACAATTAGCTTAAATCAAATTATATCAATTCATTACTAATTAAATCACTTAGCACGATTTATAGCTCTAAACTATGTATATTAGGTGATCAATCTAATAAACATATGTTATGCAATAGTTCTAACAGGTTTCATGCAACATATTCATCATCAACATCTCTAGTTTTAGTTAAAAACGCATCATCTCATGATCTAAGTTCATCAACACATTCCTACTAATGTTCTACTCAGGCATATTGATAAAACAAAGCATGGAATGAGTCATAGAATCAAAGGTAAACATTCTGCAGGAAATAAATGTCTAAGAATAAAGGTGTCGGATTCTCCTCTTTGCGTCTCTACCTCCTCTAATCGTCTCTGCCGTCTCTGGCGCTCTCTGATGCTCAATCCCCATTGGAATAACCCTAACAACGTGTATTTATAGGCATAGGTTGAAGGCGAAACAATCCTACGGCTAAAAACAATAATCCTGTATCTGGGAGAACGTCACGGCCACGACCTAGGGTGTCACGCCTGCGTCAGGTTAAAAATTCTGAATTTTGCTGAAACTGAGCGTTGCGCCCGCGATAGAGGAGTAGCACCCGGGACACCTTGCCTTGCCCGCGACCATACTGTAGTGGCCGTGATAGGTGTGTTGATCACCTATAATATAAAAAGTACTAAACGACGTCCAAAAGTCCTAAAAACTTATACATCGCTTCAAAACATGCTAAGCTAACATATCGACATGAAACTTCGCTGCTCCCAAAACACGTGAAACAACGATAAATTTGTGAATTCCAGCCTTTGAGCTTATGACTTATCTATCTTCTTCATCTTTCTTATTTAGTTTCAAATTTTCACACCGATCTGTCAAAAACATAAAAACGCAATAGTACCAACATTCCAAGATAAAAAGGCGCTAAAACCATAAAATAGACAATACATGAAGCATAAAACAAACATTTAGAGTAAAGAAATGATGTGTGTTTTCATACACATCGAATTCCCCTATGCTAAACCTTTGCTTGTCCCTAACCAAAGTCAAGACTGAAAACAAAAAGAGAAATCTGAAATTTATAAAAACCAACAAGACTCAAAAATTCTATAGCTCGAGCATCAAAGTAATCAGATTGCCTAAAATTAACAACACAAAACATATGTCGAAGGAATATTCATCACAAAGTCACCCTCCATCTATATTCGTACCACATTTAGCTACCCCTCAAATCATTCCCTCTCATGGTCCTTCACACCTAGCAGATTTCTGAGATATAGCAAAACAAAACAATTTGAAAACTCGAATTCAAAATTCATTTATTCCATCCCGTTGCTTCCTTATATAAGTTCATTTCCAAAGCCATCAAGGTGTCAAAGGAGGTCTAGATTTTCTGCTTGATATGTATCTTTTCTTTTTTCCCAAGCTCATCTTATTGAATACTACATCCCCCCTTTTATCAGTAGATGATAATTTTTATTATCAAAGTAAGGGACATGGTATTTTGATGTTTTTTGCTTGTAATTTTTTCTTTTTCTTTTTTTCTATTTCCTTTCATTCTTTTTTCTTTCACTCTAAGTAGGTCTACAACATTATCCAGTAACCAAAAGAAAAATGAGTGTTTAATAAACATAAATTTAAAAATCCTTTTTGTTTTTTTTTTTTTTTTTTTCAAAAACCACTCCAAGCTCCGCTTATAAGTGGTGGATAATGAAAAGATAGAATAAAAAGGAAAACATGAAGGTTTGTTTTAATTTTGTTTTTTTTAAGTATCTGACTAAGGTTCAAGTCACCACTTATTCGCTATCTACAGATGAATAATGTCATCTCATAGGAATGTACTAGAATGATATTAGCGAAGATTCAGGACTTTCTTAGAGACAATATTTAAACTACATGTATTAGTGCAACATTTGTCATGGCATAAATCATTATTTTACTTTGCTCAAGTCATAGACTTTAAAACAAGTGTTTTTTCTTTTCTTTTTTTTTTTTCAAAAATTTTTTATAACTCAAATAAAGACTCTAATGAAATAATAAAAAAGAACTCATCAACCCTAAAAATTCCCCTAAGCTAAAGCATTACATTGTCCTCAATGTAAAAATAAAAGTAAAATACAAAGGACAAAAGAATACATGTTAGCTAAGGTTCACCCGATAAACATCCAAAGTGTCTGAACCAGTTCCATATATCTCGAATCATGCCATCCATCCCGCTTTGAAACTCAAGGATCGTACGAATATGGTTGACCTCACCTGCTATGGACTCCTACGCTAGCTTCATCTCTTGGAGTAGCTCCA
The DNA here is from genome assembly GCA_035668315.1 of Drosera spatulata. Classification (NCBI taxonomy): domain Eukaryota; kingdom Viridiplantae; phylum Streptophyta; class Magnoliopsida; order Caryophyllales; family Droseraceae; genus Drosera; species Drosera spatulata. Next base: position 5,312 of record JAOVYX010017047.1, on the reverse strand, counting down.
TCACCAGTCTTTGGTTTTCTGGAAGCTCAGTTATGTGACACCTCAAGATGTTGAAACTACAAGGTGTAGGAGCCATCGTGGGGTTGTTCGTGTCAACAATATGCTCATCTATGTCCTCGATCCATCTATCTACAAGTACTACGATGATTTCTCTTCCACTTGGCAAGTTAGTGTTCGACATCTGACAAAACACAACTTGATAGTAAAAATTAGTCCCTCTCACTCTCTCACACACATAATATATATATATATGAAAGAGAGAAAACAATAGAAAACATACAAAGAAGCATAATTAAGTAATGAAGGAATGAAAGGTGATGATCACATGGAACTAAGTTCATTACTGATGTTCGTTAAACATATGGTACGAGCATTAAGGGAATTTAGAAGAGTCAATCAAAATAAAACGAGAATGCATAAAATTGAAAGATTCATACATCTCTAAAAAGAAAAAGTACAAGAGACTCAAAATAAAAACATAAATGGAATGTCTAGGAATTGACCAACCTCCCCTAAGCTAAGACACAGTGCAATCTCATTAAAAATAAACATACAGACTCATGAATCTAGGCTGACTAGCTAAGAAAAATCACATGAGAGGAGGCAGTGGTGGAAATCTGCTGTCTAAATAATCAAAGATACGACGCTGAAAGCCTTCCTGGCTCTGCTGCATAGCATCTAAACGTGTAGTCACGTCAGCACATAAGTCGGCCACCTCTCGATTTAGAGACTGATAAGCAGTGTACCAGTCCATAGGAGGTACAACGAATTGCTCATGTGTAGCTGGGCCTAAATGGCATGAAGTAGATTGCCATAAATGATGTGAATGGTGGGACTGGTGTGAAGAATGGGGCAAATCTGGCTGAGCAAAAGGCTGGGGAAGATCTGCGTGAGGCTCGCTCATGGCTTTATCCTCTTTTGAATCTTGCTCCTCATCATCCTCAGCCTGATCATCATCATCCTCAACAAGTTGAGAAAATCCCCAGTTTCTCCAAACTAAAAGTGTAAGGGAACTGGAAGGCAAAGGAAGTCGCCTAGGGTCCTCACCAGCTCTAGCCGTCAAATAATAGACCCCTCTATCTACTGATATCATCCCAACTCGGATGAAGCTGTCTATGCCGAAAGGTCCGCGAGTGGGCTCTGATAGTGATGCTACAGTCGATAAGTCAAACCCAAAATACGCAGCGAGTGGTTTAAGTAACCTACCGATAAGTATAAGCGTAGAAGCACTGTCCCCTATAACTGACTCGGTCTTGTCCATGAGCATTTATCCAGTACTGAGGTACGAACATTGTGTTGGAGAAATCAAGTTGTGCAAAAGCACAAAAAATACACTCAACTCCTTCTGGGAGATAGCACCTTGGCTACTCTTGGTTGCCAATAGTGTATAGGCAAGGAACCAATGAAGAGACCGTAACACTGGATTCCTAAGCGCTGAGCTCTTGCTGCTATGGGGGTTGTAGCCAGTCGTCAATGTCAGCTCCTGCCACAACGCCTGTAAGTATGACACACAGCCCCTCTCATAATTTCTATAACCTCCTGCGCGTACACGATACACCCCGCAGAACTCTGTCATACTCAACCTCCTCATTTTGTTCCCTAGCTGAAATGACATATACTCCTTCACTGGATCGTCAGCAGGTGCAATGCCGACCGTGCTAGTTCATGTGCTCAAAACCTCTCTGACGAGTGGCACGTAAGTGGGCCATCCCATCAGCAAAGTGTGATGCCATCCCAGCTGTGTGACTGCACTAGTGATCTCTGACCATAGCCCTAGAGTGACTAGATCGCCAGAATGAAGAAATCGAGTGGTCCTGATTGTTCTGGCAGTGATCTTAGCATACTGGTTAGCGTACTCTGTTGGAATATGGACAGCAGTGTGAGGATATGGCTCTAATACAAGCTCTGCGGCTGTCGATGGACCCACTCCGGATCGATCAATAGGATTCTTAGAACGAGGTATTTTTCGACAATAAGTGTGTATGAAACCCTACACAAATTGCATGAATGTGTCAAATTCGGGTTGAATCTCAACAATCAAACTATGAATTTGTAATCTACACAATAAGTAGACCAATTTTGAGTACAAGATTGTTGAATTTGGAGTTGAAACAAGAATTTCATACCTAGGTTTTCTCAACGGAAACCCTTGAATTATGCACAAACCGGGACCTTTCAAGGTGCGTGATCACAATCAACGGGTGCTCCTCGTCGATACGAAAGTGTGGAGTACTAGGTTGCACGAATTGATTGAGGATTGAAGATGATGAGATGTGAGTGAGTTGCGACCGTGTGTGTGTGGAATGAAAACTGAAGCACTGAGCTGCTCGTGTTGATCGACCTCAAACATCATCGTGGCCGCGACGCATGTGTCATTCCCGCAACGCCTCTGTCGTGCCCACGATAGGATTTAATGCATCGCTAATTAATTTTCTTCTCATGTTTTCATAACAAAACATATCTTAAACGCTTTCATACATCCCAACACATATATCTAGTTACATTCATCATGAAATATCGTGTTAAACAGCGTTTTTTGACATCTTGATTTCTCTTATTTGCCGATTCGAAGAATAAATGAAAATACTATTAACAAAAAGCTAAACTAAACTTGGGTTGTCTCCTAAGAAGCGCCTTTGTTTCACGTCGTTGGCTAAACAGCCATGCCGTTAAATCATTTCATTGAAACACGGTTCGCCCTCTCCAAAAGAATTTCATCAAACTACGTCGAATCCTGAAGTTCGTAATAACGTTTCAATCTGTGATCGTTAACCTTAAAAATTTTCGATGTGTATTCACTTTGAATTTCAACTGCTCCATGATTATAGACCTTTCGGATAATGAACAGTCCTTCCCATCTCGATTTTAATTTTCCGGGAAATAACCTTAAGCGAGAATTATCAAGTAAGACTTTATTTCCTTCCTTAAAGTTTTTCCGCGAAATTTTTTCGTCATGAAGTCTGCTAAATTTTTATTTGTATAAAACAGTATTTTCATATGCATCACGACGAATCTCGTCTAGTTCCGAGATTTGGAGTTTCCTCATGTTAGCGTAGACTCCGTATTCAAATTCAGCTATTTAATTGCCCGCCATGCCTTATGTTCGATTTCCACTTGCAGGTGACATGCTTTTTCGTACACCATTCTGTACGGAGACATCCGATTAGAGTTTTATATGTAGTGCCATACACGCAAAGAGCATCATTCAGCTTATCACTCCAATCCTTCCTCTTCGGATTGACTATCTTTTCAAGAATTCTTTTGATTTCACGATTGGGCACTTCAGCTTGTCTGCTCGTTTGGGGATGATAGGCTGTGGAGATCCTGTGATTAACATTATATTTCTTAAATAAGACATCCATAACCTTGTTGCAAAAATGGGTTCCATGGTTGCTTATCACGACTCTAGGTACGCGAAATCTGTTAAAAATAAAATTTCTGACAAACTCCAACACCACCTTAGCGTTGTCAGTTCGTGTGGATATGACCTCTACCCATTTCGAGACGTAATCAATTGCTAGCTATATATATGAATGACCTTTTGAGTTTAGAAATGGTCCCATAAAGTCAATACCCCAAATGTCAAAAATTTCACATGACATGACATATTTTTTAGGCATTTCATGTTTTCTCAATATATTGCCCGTCTTTTGACATTGTTCATAGCTTTTTACATATTCATAAACATCTTTGTTTAAAGATGGCCAGAAAAATCCACAAGATAAAATCTTGTGAGGTGTTCGTCTCACTCCTAAATGACCTCCACAATCATAGGAGTGACAGTGCTTCAGCACTGACTTAATTCGTGATCAGGAATGCATCTTCTTATTACACAATCAGCACAAAATTTTTAAGCAGAATTGGATCCTCCCAGGAGTAATACTTTGCATTGCTTTTAATCTTCTCTTTTTGATGCCTTGGAAGATCACTCGGTAATTTTTCGGTCATCAAAAAATTTGCAACGTTAGCATACCAAGGTATATAACCATGTGTTGTGTAAAGATACTCATCAGGAAAATGATTCTGATATTCTTATTGACTCATCGTGACTTGAGAAAAAACTGCATCAGTTTACGACGGAAGTAATCCGTCGCAAAAAGGAAAAATACTGTCGTAGAGATTAATTGCAACGGCATATTCCGTCGTCATCAATGGCGTCGCAAAACCAATAATTTGCGACGGATACATCGCAAATATAACTATATTGCGACGAATTGACTTTTTCCCTCGCAAAATATAATTTTTAAAAATTATTTTATTCTGCGCAGAAATCCGTCGCAGTAATAATTAAATTCTCATTAAATTAAATTCTTAATATAATTAAATAATTATATATCAAAATATTTTATGCGACGGAATCCGTCGTATTTTTCATTAACAGTTGCGACGGAAGCCGTCGCATAAATAAGTGTTATTTAAAATAAATTTCATTGTTTTTACGACAGAATCCTTTGCAGATATTGGTATAATGATATAACTTTATTCTATTTCAGTCGCAAAATGCAAATTTATTTTAAAAATAATAAATAATAATTATAAAAACTCACTAAAATAGCTGTTTAAAGATTATAATGTCACGAATAAAATCTTTAAAAATTTGCAATCAAAATTATATAGAACAGAAAATTACATTCCAAACTTACATTACATTATTACATTACAAAGCTACATATGTCAATGTCCGGTTGACCCGGGATGTTGCTGCTCCGGAGGGCAGGAATCATCATCTGGACCCGGAGGGAATCTAGACATATCAGCACCAACCTCTGGCTGGCAGGCGGAATTGGGATCAACGCCCATCTGGCACATCAAATAAGCAATCTAAGCCTGCATCCGTTCCATGGCCTGCTGCTGCGTGAGAACCTGATGTTGCAACGTCTGATGCTCCTCCAAAGATACTCTTGAGTCACGAGGAGACTGTGACTGTGACTTGGAGATTACAGACAGCTGGCTCTTCGGGTAGAAGTGAGTGGCAGCCGATCCAATACCATAGACCCTTCCCTTCTGTGGCCTTGCGACCTCGATATATGTCTGGGAAGCGGCTAGTACAAGCTGCTGCGTGCTGTCGTTTACACATTAAATTTATATTTATGAGCACTCATCTTCACTCTATAAATATAGGATTAAATGTAGGAGTGGAAGTAAGGGTCGAACCCACAGGAAAAAATCGGAACTATCAACTAAACTAACTTAATGTTGTAACTATTCTAGGAGATAGGAGGTGTGTTTAAAAGATTGAATAACTAAACTAATGATTCAGAAATGTAGAAACTAAGATAGATAGCAAGATAGGTTGCTTAGATAGGGAGAAA